>PVJL010005754.1:0-103226 GCA_004026885.1 Lyroderma lyra
GACAGATGACTGGATAAAGAAGCTGTGGTACATACACACAATGGAATATTACTCAGCTGTAAGAAAAGATGAAATATTGCCATTTGCAACAAAATGGATGGACCTGGAGATCATCATGCTAAGTGAAATAAGCCAGACAGAAAAAACAAAGAACTGTATGACTTCACTCATATGCGGAATATAAAACTGAAAGCAACAAAGAAACAAAAACTCATGGACACGGTCAGTAGTTTAGTGGTTCCCTGAGGGTAAGGGGGGTGGGGGGGGAGACGAGGGAGGGGGAGTCAAATCCCTGGTGAGGGAAGGAGAACTGACTCTGGGTGGTGAGCACATAACGCGACACATAGACGACGCGCTGTAGAACTGCACACCTGGAACCCGTGTAATTTTTGCTAACCAATGTTACACCAATAAATTTAACAACGAAAAAAAAGAAAAAGAAAAAAATGGAAAGAACAGGTAACAAACAATTTTAATAAGTTTGTTTTAAGGTTAGCAGAAAAACAGAACTGCATTAGGAAAACAGTGCAACCTTGAAAAGATTTTATTGTTGAGATTGATTTTTTGTTTGATTCCGTTTTATTTTTTATTGATATATAATAGTTTCCAGTGTACGACATAATGATTGGGTATTTGTATATATTGCAAAACAATCACCATAAAAAATCTAGCTAACATCCATCACCACACAGTCACAATCTTTTTCTGCTGATGAAAACTTTTAGGATTTAGCACCTTAGCAATTTTCAAGTATGCAGTACAGCATTAGGAACTGTAGTCATCATGCTGCACATTACATTCCCATGATATTTATTTTCTAAATGCAAATTTGTACCTTTTGACCACCTTTGCCCGTTTTATCCACCCCCTCTCCCCATCTCTGGCAACCACCAATCTATTCTTTGTATCTGTGAATTGGTTTGTTAGATTCTACAAGTGATATCATACAATATTTGTCTTTCTCTGTCTGAATTTTTCACTTAGCATAATGTCCTCAAGGTGCATTTGTGTTGTAGCAAATATATAGAAATACTCATCTTTAGCAAAGTGAATTTCAATTATTAATTTTGTAGCTGTATCAACTCTATAAAGTATTGTCAATAATTAAGCTCTCTTCTCTCATCGTAATAAGAATGATACTATAATGAATAAATGTGCAGTGCACATTGTTTTTTGTTTTAATTTTAAATATTTGCTTAGGCAAATTTTCAGATATAAATTCTTAGTAAAATGTTATGTACTTTTGATTAAAGCTTTAATTTTATAGTAATTTAAGTTCACAGCAAAATTGAGAGGAAAGTACAGAGAGTCCTCATATTCCCCTGCCCCCCCCCCCCGTGTACACCCTCCCACATTATCCACATTTCCCACCAGCTGTCCATGAACCTACATCAAGTCACGATTATCATCCAAAATCCATGGTTTATGTCATAGTTCACTCTTGGTGTGGGTTTCGGTGAATGTATAATGACATACGAGGGCTGTCTGGGAAGTCTCCAGCCATGTAACATGAAAAATAGAGGCATCTATGGCTGCAGTTTTCTGGACAGCCCTCCTGTGTCCATCTTTGTAATGTGACATCCCTGTCATAAAAATCCTCTGTCGCTTACCCATTCCTCTCCCACACCCCTGACGAGCGCCGATCGCTTTTACCGTCTTTCTAGATACGCTTTTCCCAGAATGTTGTAGAGTTGGAGCCGTATGTGTCCTTGTTGGGGTTGGCTTCGTTCCCTTCACGATAGGCACGCGAGGTTCCTCTGTGGCTTTTCTTGTCAGTGCTGAATAGCATTCCACCCTCTGAGTGTGCCGCCCTTTATTTATAATCGCCTGCTGAAGTACATCTTGGTTGCTTCAAAGTTTTGGCAATTATGAATAAAGCTGCCTAAACAGCCCCGTGCAGGTTTTCTGTGGCGATACAACCCTCCAGTCCTTCGGGTAAATACAGAAGAGCACTATTGCTAGATTGTATGGGAAGAGTATGGTTAGTTTTGAAAGAAAGCTCCGAAATGTCTTCCAAAGTGGTTCCACCATTTTGCGTCCCCACCCACAACGAAGGACATTCCTGTCCCTCCACGTCCCCACCGGCATTTGGCGTCAGTGTTTGAGATTCTGGACATTCTAATAGGCGTGGAACGACCTAACTTTTAATGCAGTAGGCCGGTACGTATTACCGAGCGGCCCTCCAACAGAATGCGTGGCCTGCACATTGATGAAGCGTAGAGATTTAATCATTAGAATCAGTTCAAGTATCTTCGAATACTGAGTTCAACCAAGTTTTGATATTACATGGAAAACAATGTCGGTTTCTAAGTATCACTCCTCTTTTGCTGGCACAGACCCAAGCCACCTGTATAACTGTATCAATCAGCATTCTCCAGAGAAAAAGTGCCAATAAGATACAGGGACAGGGGAGTTCCCTGGTGGTGTAGTGGCTTAAGGCTTCGGCGTTGGCGCTGTCAGTGCTGCGGCCTGGGTTCGATTCCCAGCCAGGGAACTACCCACATACCAAAAAGCAAAAAGATACAGGGACACACACACACACACAGGGACACACACACATACAGGGACACACGGACACACACACAGGGACAAACACACACACACACATACAGGGGGACACACACACACAGGGACACACACACACACAGGGACACACACACACACAGGGACACACACACACACAGACACACACACACACACAGAGACACACACACACACACACACACACACACAGGGACACACACAGGGACACACACACACACACACAGGGACACACACACACACGCACACAGAGTTTTATTTTAAGGAATCGGCTCACGCAGTTACTGAGCATGACAAGTCCAAAAGCTGCAGTTGGGGTCTGAAGGCTGTCGGCTGCCAGAATTCAGTCTTGCCCAGGGAAGGTCAGATTTTTATTGTCCTCGGAACTTGCACTGATCGGATGAGGTCCCCCCACATTAGAGAAGGCCACCTGCTTTACTCAAAGGTCCCCCATTGAAATGTTAGTCTCTCCAAAGTGACCGTCACAGAACCGTCCGTGACAGTGTTTGACCACGTATCTGGGCCCCATGATATCCTGGCCTGGCCACTGCCCCATGAAATGCACCGTCACAACACTATCACGTCACCATTTCAGCATTTCACCTTGTTTCCCTGTTCGCATTCTGGTCACCTTGGTGACGGGAGGTGTCCGCAAAAACAAACAAATGAGAGCTGACTCTCAACCATTAAACAATAAAAGGAACTTTCCATGGACGATATGAAACAGAGCTGTTGACCATTTTAGGCTTCAAAACTTTTCAGGAGAGAGCGATGCTTCTCTTTTGGAAACCTGCAATCAACACTGTGATGTTTGGTCCTGTGATCCTCCACTGACCAATTGGAACCAAAAAACTAACTTAGGAAAAGTAGTTGCAGGAAGTCAGTTTCTTTGGAAAATTTGGAACATGAAATGCATTTTGATCTGCACAGATTTTCTCCCCCTTTTTCCATTTCAAAAGTTTCAGAAGCCGTTTCATGTTTCATCCCTAAACTAGGCGGCCTCAGATGTGTTTCATTTTAGGATTGTGAGGATCTTTGAGTCCCATTATTCAAAGTAAAATGCAATGAATTGGAGAGTTATCAACCAACATGAAGCGAATAAAGTATTTCAAAGGAAAGCCGATGATGACTTTCTATTTTCAGCATTCATTCCGGGAAGGCCAGGGGTCACGCCGCCTCCTGTGAGCAGGGCTGAGCCCCGCGCGCTCCCGCCCCGGAGGGGTCGTGGGCAGCCTGGCCTGAGCTGCCTCACCTCTGAAGGTCCGAGCAAAAATTCTCTACCAGTTTTCCCCTTTTGTTCTATAGAAACGCATCTGTAAGGGCAGGACACCCCCCAAAAACTCAATAAACTAAACTGCAATAAGATATTAATGAAGGGCAATGTATTATACGTATATATTCACTTTTAACCGTGAAAATACCGACGTGAAACAATCCATCTCAAATAAAGGTGTAATATATGTCAGGCTAATCGAGGGCTCTGCCCCCTTTGCTGGTATGCGACGGATGATAGAGTTCTTTACTGCAAAACGGAGTAATCAAATACCAAAAGAAGAAGAAAAAAATAAAAAAGAAAGGAAGGAAAAAATAGAGCTTTTAGATATGCAGGCCACAGCTTAGTGGGCTGTAGGCTGGAAGTCGGGCAGGCAGGAAATGCGTAATGCCATGCAGCCAGCAGGCACAAATGTCAGGACAGGTGCCCGGGGAGAGACCTTTCTGACGTCGTCTCCCAGGCTGGTGGTGCAGCACTTCCGGGAAAAGGTGGGAGAAACAAGGTGGGACACCGGGCACGTTGCACCAGGTTTGGCCTGCAGGAAGCGGAAGCAGCTCCACGCAGGTGAGTGTCTGTGGAAGAGTCACAAAAGACAAGACGTTGAGCACCTTTCCATGCACCTGTTGGCCATTTTGTACCTTCTTTGGAGAAATGTCTATTCAGTTCCTGGCCGACAGGTGCAGGGAGAGACCCTCATCTTCACTAGTCATCAGGGAAATGCAACTCAGGTGAGAACCACACCTCCTGGAGTGGCTGCGCCCTGCCTGAGACCAGGTGCTGGCGAGGAGGCGGAGAGGGGGGCCTTCGTGCTCTGTTGGTGGGAACGGAAATCGGGGTAGCCTCTGTGGAAAGCAGCATGGAGGTTCCTCAAAAATATTACAGATAAAATTGCCCTGTGGCCCAGCAACCCCGCTTCTGTGTCGATGCCCGAACGAATCCATCAGGATCACAAAGAGCTACCAGGACCTTCACCAGGGCACTGCGACGACCGCACAGCACGCCAGCGACCTAAGTGCGCGGAGGGGACGGAAGGCAAAGGAAAGCCGGGTGTTATTCAGCCTTTGAAAGAAGGCGACCTTGCCGTTTGTGACAACACGGCCGGATCAGAGGACATTCCGCTCAATAGGATAAGCCGGTCCCAGAAGGACAAACGCAGGCTCTCAGGCATAGGAGGAGCCTAAATGGTCGCCCAGAAACAGGGACTGGAGTGGGGGTCACCAGGGCCTGGAAGTGGGGGACGGGGGTTTTCATTCCATGGTTATAAACTCTCAGTTACACAAGATGAGAAAGTTCTAGAGCTCCACTGTGCAATCCCGTGCCCACAATGAACAATACTAGACTCTACAAAAAAAAAAACTGTTAGGAGTGTAGCTCTGTTATCTGCTCTTAGCACAGTTAGAAAGTTATTTATCCATCGACATACCGTTCGTCTCATTTCGGAATTCACAGAACTATGGGGAATGTACCACTGATTCAGCCAAAATAATATAATAATAGTAAGAGCTCACATATCCAACGGTTATTATGTATCGGGCACCGTGCTAAGAGCCCTGTCACCTCAGAGCATGGCTCCTCGTTGGCTATCTGCTCTCTCAGGCCCCTAGCTCCCTGGGGGCTTCAGTTTCTTCAGGCAGCAGAGGGGGCCCTTTGCTTCCGAGAAGGGGTGTGGTTGAGTGTGACAGACCTGAGCCTGGTGTGGCAACAGATTCCCAGTGACAGCTCTGAGGGGTGAGCGTGTGACCACGTGTGGCTAAGAGACACAGAAGGGGAACTCGGCTGTCTGTCCTCCTAGATGGGAAGATAAGGCCTCAGGAAGCGCTGTTTGGACGTCACCCCTCTCTCTCGGAGACATGGTGCAATGTCTGGATCGGTGACAGCCGAGACGCCAGTACCCTAACAGTGAGCCCACGTGGGGAGGAGGCGGCGTGGGCCTGTTACCTGGGCAGGGAGTGGGGCGAAGAGGTGGAGGGAGCCTGCAGACCTGCTGACACTGTTGAGTGACTCTGCCTTTGTCCACACTTGTTTTTCAATGAGAAAAGAGACAAACTTCTGTGTGTCCAACGAATCCAATAGACCTCGGTAACCAGTACCCAATTTTTTCTTCAATCTTTTCTCCAGTTGCTTGAGTCCTGGTTAACAGAAGAGTCTGGAGAAGCTTTATGGCTGCAAATAACAGAAAATACCATTGCAACTGTGTTAAAATGACAAAACCGACTGTTGCTGAAGTGCAGTCCAGAGCAGAGACCTAAATGGGTGGCAGGGGAGGCACAATGTCACCTCCCGGCCGTGGTTGTGACACAACTGGCTGATGGATGAAGTGCACTGTGGGAGGCAGCGCGCAGGCCTCAGGGCAGCGACTGCACTGAGCTGGCCACCAGGGTCGGTGTGACGTACAAATAGGGTCATCGCGTGTCTGTATCGTCCAAGTGCTGGGCAGCACCGCTGGTGGGGAAGCGCCTTCCGCGGCTCTGGATTTGGTCACCGAAGGACTTGGGCTCTTCAGTTTCCTCTGTTTCACACCCAGGTGGGAGCAGATGGCCCCACCGTGACTGAGCCCATTCAGACAGGACCGGACCTCTCTCCTGGGGCCAAGGAACATGTTCCAGAAAGAGCTCATTCCTCACGTCTTTTAAAAATAACCAAAGTTAGGGTTTATTAGACATCGATAATACTCAAAGAATTATTATTAAGGGTTCTTTTTTTCTTAGAACTCTATATACCTTCTGGTTAGAACCTCCAGGCCTATATATTTAATTTTAGCCCCTGTCCACGGAGGGTCCCACAGCATGGGCGTATAAGCTGCTCATCTAACGAGCTCTACCTTTATTGCTCCACAGAGTATTTTCCATTAAGATGCTTACAGCCTTCAAATTTGATTGATAATAAAACTGAAGATCAAATAAAATTCTTAGTGATTTAACAGTGTTTTGTCTTCTTTTCTTACTTTTGAGTGTCTGTAGTACCACCTTCTTTATCTAGTGATGACGAACCCTGAATGTCTGAAATTGCACCGGCTACTGGCCACTTATTAGATGTGTAATTCAAGGCAAACCACTTATCTCAGCTTCGGACCCTTTATATACAAAATGAATTGTTGGGATGAGCAAATGAGGTAAGGCATACAAAGTATTAGAAGAGGATTTGGCAAACTATATTTAGCAATTTTTGTGTAGGACAAAAATTCCTTCAACCAAAAAACATGCCTATAAATTTTGTTTTGTGTAGTGTCCAACACATTGTTATCATTTATTAATGTGATATTATAATAACCTCTTGTATTATTATAATATTTTTCAGTGTCAGCCCCAGTATTATTGTTGCATAAGGTAAAGCAATAAACTTACATAACTAGAGTTTCAAATATCTTCAATAATAACACATTTCCTCTGCAGTGAAATTAAAATATCCAGAGCTCCTTGGGCATCAATGCTAAAATTAGATCTGGCTTTATTTTTTTCATTATTTTACAAATAATGTCTAACTACGACATACCGTCTTTTCTTATAGCGTATATTTTGCAGATAATCAGTGAATTTCAATGAGAATTTTAATAAGTCCTAAGTATTGTATTAGATTTGCTTTGCTGGGTGTTTATTGTGCCCCATGAGAGGTCTGGGAAGAGAATACGTGGATAGATTCTTATTTATGGTACTTCAGAGTTTTAGACATATTGTGAATTTGATTCATTATTGCTGTTTTATGTGCAGTGCTTTTATATTAATGTTATCTAGCCCTTTTGTGGACAGTTTTTAATTTACCCTAATCAGCTAGAGATCCAACAGAGGCGAATGACTTCAATTTTCAATTTGGTAGAAAAAAATGTGATTGAAATAATCATGAAATACAACATCATAAAAATATGTTCATCTAGCTTTATAAATGCATGCTATTTTGAATTTTAGTATTAACATTATTTTTCTATAGTTCAGAGTCTTATAGTAAGTATCATTTTCCATATATTATAACACTATTGAAGGTTTAGCAACAATATACCCCCATAAAAACTGTGCTAGATAAATGTGTAAAGACTATAATTTCTCTGTGGGAAATATGGGCCTGTTAATATGGCAAAATAAGAAAAGAGAAAAGACTTGAATGCTTGTAGAAAATGGAAACTAATTTTTATTTGCATAAATGTTTAAGTGCGTATTATTTATAGAGGCCTAACCACTTCTAAACGAAGATAAACATGTTAATCATCAACTAGTTTACTTTTATGTTGTCAAAGAAAAATATGTACAACTAGAGAAAAAGCCAACTACAAAAACACAATGATTTTTAAGTTTGGGTGAAGTAAACAATAGGAAAAGTAAGGAACAAAATAACATAGAACAGAGTAAAAATGACAAAAACAAACTACATTGGTCTTTATTTCTCTTTTCAAGGATGAGGTGAACCAAATACAGCTTTGTGGCATCGTTAAGGGCAGAACTTTATTTCTCTGTATAATAAATCTTCACCATAAATGTACTGTACTGTCCTACAATGAAGCTGGCCAAGTGGTCTGCTTTCGCTGTTCTCCGCATGACCTTAGTACGAAGTGGAAGACCAGAGCTCTGGCCAAGAATATAAGAAGTATCGCCAGCTCCGCCGCATCACGAGCTGGTTCCAGACCTGAGCCGGGCCTTTCCCTTCCATGCCTCCTGAAGACGCTTATAGTGAGGTTTTATTGGGGTTCATCCGGAGCCTTACGGCAAAAGGCATTGCTGTTCCTTTTCTATAGTTAGTGATGGGAGGAGGGAAAGGAGGTCGTGCAAAGTATAACGGCTTGGATGAATGGTGCTTTTAGCCCAGTTTGCGTTGGTAGCGAGGTGATCCCTCGTGGTTACAGAGCACATGCGAGCGCAGGACCCTGGTGCTGCAGAGACGACAGGTCACTTCCAACACGTTGGTCACTAAGGCCTTCCGCCAAATCTCGTCTTTAGTTATCTGGTGGGGTGTGTGTGTGTGTGTGCGTGCGTGTGTGTGTGTGTGTGTGTGTGTGCGTGCGTGCGTGTGCGTGCATGTGTGTTTGCAACTGCGTGCCTTCGTATCTCTTCCTACTAAAATAAGAGAAAAAGTAATGATAGACATTGAGGATATAACCACCGTCAGGAACCATAAATCTTTCTCAAGAAAGCCGGCATGTTGACACGAGCAAGTTATTTCATTAGAGGTGCGATTGGCCTTGATTGCCGTTAGTCACTGAAAAAAATAACATGACCTTCACCTCTCCCTTTGAGTAGAAAATGCAGTATTATTGAGTTCTACATATTGTGTGAGAAATTGCATAATATTTATATCCTAAGTCAGCCATTCTGTGCCCAGAATACAAACGCCTGCAAGAAGCACATATACCCATAATCATATCGTGTCCTGTGCTATTATATCTTCCAATTAGAGTGATAAAACCTCTAAAGTTGCCTTTATTTTATACTCACAACAAAATAGAAAATGCAGTCATTTTAGTTGCTTTCCTGTCTTCTATGGCTCCTCAAGTCCAATGAGGATTCAGTGAACTTATCAACATGACTATTACCATCTATTTCAAATGCATCATTGCCTTGTCTTTCAGCCTTAACCTCCAGCCACTCCGCCCCCAGAGATGCAGCCACTTACTCGGAAAGAGTTGTTCTTCGCAAACCATGCATGTGCTCGCGTGGGTTAGGGCTGGGGCTACCTACGTTTCTTCCTCCAAGAGTTTTTCTCCATCTTCTTAGACGGCCTAACTCACCTTCAAGGGCTTTATTGGGTTTATCTTGATCCTTACTACCCAGAAGAGACAGAGTTGTCTTCTTCATTGTCTGTGTGGCTGGTTTCTGCATGAGGGGGAGGGAGAGTGTGTGAACTGGGAGGACATCGGGGAGCTCATGGCAGGACTTGCTGTCCATCTCAAGAGGGACTGGACACGGGGATGTCAGGAATCTTTAGCTCTCCTTCTCCGTCCCTCTCTCTCAGCATCATCTGGTATTTGTTTATAAATCCTCTGGCATCTTTTTCTGTGTGTGTTTTTACTTGTTTCTGAAGGTGAGTTTTCTCTTGGTCTGAGTAGATGACCAAACACAGACATTTAAAACCTTCTGATTTATGAGCTTATAATAGACTCACCGAAGTCCCTGTATCCTAATAAAAATTTCACAAGATGAAGGACCTAGTCGATTTGGCCTGGGTCAGGTGTCTACACTGGTCCAAAAAGCTTTGACTGGTCTGTTTGGCTCTCAGCACACCTTTAGCCAGATCTTTTGAGTTGACCTTTTGAAAAAAGCACATTTAGAAAAAAATGCATTGAAATTTGCCACTACACTTTCTAACTACTACTATTCTGGCTCTTAATGCGTGATAGTATTTAAATAAGGTGCCCTCCCTTAACAAACTGTGAGCTCAGTGAAAGTATGGATCATAGCTTCTTTTGTTTTTTCTTTTTTTCTCAGAGCAAGCTTGTAGTTAGTTACAAAGAAATGTTAAGTGAATTAGAGTGAATCCAATGTGTGGTCCCTGAAGGTTATGTCAACCAATGTCACATTATGAGAATTTACTAGACTTGTTTTGGGAATTAGTGACTTTCATTTGTATTTCAAGTATCTGAATAAATATACATTTTAAATAATACAGTATGGCGTGGATAAACTATACAAGTCTAGGAGGGGAGCTGCCACTTGACTCCAGGATGTGAAATTTCAACATTGTTCCTGAAGGCACAATGGGCATCGACGGGACTGATCACTTGGGGTCTCGGTAGCCGATTGTACTAACAAGCTATCCCAAGTTAGCAACCTGCTTTATATTCTGATGACTCTTTGGGTCCACAGTTTGGACCAGGTATGGCTCTCAGCTTCATCGTACCTGGTTCCACTGGCTGGGAGCTCACGGAGAGCTTTGACTGGCGCCATATTTCTAAGGACTCGATGAGGGCTCTCATTCACATTCCACTGTTGTTTCCCACATATGTAGCGTCTCCCCATCTGGTTGACTTGGGCTTCCTCCCAGCAGAGTGCACCCCAGTTCTTTGGATGTTGTATGTTACAACTGTCCTTTCTTCAGAGGGCAGCAGCCAGGCCCCTTGATGGACGCACCCAGAACTGACAGATCATCATTTCCACTGCACTGTATTGGCTGAGACAACTCACAAGGCCAGCACAAGTTCAACAGTAGGTGGTATGGACCCCACCTCTTGCTACCTGTAGCTGCATCCTACTCAAGGGGGTCAGGGTAAGAATCAGATAGTGGCCATCTCTGGAGACTGCCCAGCAAACATAAACATACAATACATGTAGGCAGCATTCTGGTGATTGCCTTCTGTCTTCTAAATAAATACTAGGTGTCATCTATGGCTATTCAGTTTTTAGTATTTGTCCAAACTCAGAGTCTAAACTCTAATTTCCTATGTACTTATGCACCATTTGAAAGTATTTGCTTATTTCATCTTCCCACCATATGCACCAGAACTGGTATAAACAGATGGAAGTTAAAGCCTAGAGTTGTGTTGTGGAAGCATCTGGAACTCTCAAAGTGTTCCTCATGTAATATCAGGTGAAGTTTATTAACTGTCGTATACCTTATGCTCACCATGGCCACCTGACTCCCCATACATAACTAAAGAAAACTGTGCTAGTGATTTGTTGTCATTGTTGTTGTTATCACAGATTGAGAGACTAAGAAACTTAGACAATCAGGAGTCACCACATTTAATTGGTGGCAAAATGACTAGTCCACGGTTAAATCACTGAAAAAAATGCTTATATTTTCAAGTGCTATACACTTTAATTTCATCATCACATGAGAAATCTCAGGAATTTCCAAAATATGAAGATTTTATATAAATGTCTTCTTGTGTTCTGATAAAACTTTATTTACCGACACAGATGGCCAGCTGGATTTGGTCCTGGGGCTATCAACTCCTGACTCCTGTTCTACGTAATATGTAGTACAAACAACTGTTAAGATTGAGTTTAGATGTGAATAATAGAAGACGCAATCAAAAAGTGGCTCAAATAGAGGATTAGTTTTCTCCCAGAAATAAACAATCAAAAGAATCTGTCGGTTTGCAGTTCGGGGCTCAGCAAAACAATGCGTGCGACCAGCCCCCTGGGTCTGTCCTTGTGCCCTGCCATCCTGTGCATGTGGCACTCATCCTCCATGCCACAAAATCAATGCTGCACCTCCAGGGGTTACATCGATGCTTCAGGCAGGAAAAATTAGTTGGAAGAGCTTAACACCTGGGGCATCTTGGATAGGAAGGGAAGCCTACCCCAGAAACCTTCACTTCCATCTCTTCGGCCGGGCACATCTCACATGGCTCATTTTATCTGGAAAAGCAGTCCACAAGGGTGATTATTTTAGTTTTGTAACTTTCACAATAAAGGAAGGTGAGGGAGAGAGGTTTTGAATGGGTTCTGGTGCCTGCTCTGTGAAATATGCCACTCCAATCTTAAGACAGATTCATCTTCTCCAACTACAGTTAACAGAGAAAGTTCCAGATAGTGGTGTTGAATCTAGATGTATACGCTCATGCACTGAGCTCTAAAATTGGGGTGGGGCAACATAGACTCTAGGTCTCACTCAGCCATTGAGAATACAGCAGACCTTAGACATATGTTACTCAAATCATACTGCTCACCCTCCTGTTTATGGTCAGAAAGGAGGAGATCAAGCAATGAAGTGTTCTCAGTTAGCACACACCTGATTAGAAATTGAGAAGACATACAACTTCCACTTGCATCTCATTGGTCAGAACTCTGAGGCATGGCCACCCTGAACTGTGAAGGTGTCAGGGACATTAGGAAGAACTTCTTTGCTAGGAGTGTATCATCCTAAAAGGTTATTTCAGAAAGGAAGAGGGAGGAAATGGATCTGCAGTGTTTGCTTGGCCATGTCTATCATGTTACCTAATACCTGGACCATGTGTGTGGACGTCAGGGGTCCCACTTCCATTGATTCTTGCATCATTCTTCATACATGTTTGTGGTTTGCCTACGACAAGAACTGCTCTTTTTTTAATTATTAGACTTATTGGGGTGGCATTGGTTAACAAGAATGACATAGGTTCCAGGTGTACAGTTCTACAGCGCATTGTCTATGTGTTGCATTGTGTGCTCAGCACCCAGAGTGAGTTCTCCTTCTATCACCAGGGATTTGGCTCCCCCTCCCTCTTCTTACACCCCCTCCCCCTTACCCTCAGGGAACCACTGAACTATTGACTGTATCCATGAGTTTTTTGTTTCTTTGTTGCTTTCAGTTTTATATTCCACATATGAGTGAAGTCCTACAGTTCTTGGTGTTTTCCGTCTGGGTTATTTCGCTTAGCACAATGAAGAATTGCTCTTGGTGCACTTACAGCTGCAGTGATCAGGAGAAACAAATATTGTGACTTACATCCTAGTAGGGAGGGAGAGATGATAGGTACATAAGGGAAAGCACACGCATTGTAAATCAGACGATGGGAGTGCTAGAAAACAACCAAGGCTGGATAATGAGGGATAGAGACCGTTGGTGGCATCAGTCTGTTGTAACAAGCTTGGTTGGAAGGCCTTTCTGAGCCCATCTGAGCTGACATGATACCTGAGAAGAAACCAGCCATGCCAAAAATTGGGGCAGAAGCAGGTGGGCATTGAGGGGAGTTAGTGTCAGAGTCCCCACAAAGTGGCTTACTGTTGAGGGGGGACATGGTGAGTGAGGTGATTAGAGTGTTACATGAGATTCAAACCACATTCCAACCCAAGCATCCTGGCCACTGGAAGGACATTAGATTTTATTACAGAGCAGTAGGCATTGGTGGAACATTTAAAGACAAATGATATGACGTAATTTACTGGTAGAAACTGGGTCATTGATGGAAACCAGTCAAATCTCATTTACATGTTAACATAAGCTTAGTGTTCAGATGAGAACCATAGTTGTTTTGTTTTTTTCTTTCTTTTCTTTTTTTTTTTGGTGACCTTTTCAAATGTCGTAATAAAGACAAATCAAGATGACATGCACCACACTGATCCTGTTTGCCACCAAATGTGGAAGTCCCCCCTAAAACGAATTGATTTGATGAGTGTTTTGTAACCTTGAGAATCGCTGGATGTATCAACAAAACAAAGTGTGGAGAGCAGCCTAATTCAATTGCCGTGAGAGGCATTGTGTGTCAACTACGCAGAGAGCCCACTGCCCAGTATTGTCCACTGATAGTCAGCCCCACATCTTCTCTTCTAGAACCTTCCTGAGTCTGGAAGCTCCCCAATGGCTTGTTCAGATTCCTTGACAGCAGACTGTCAGTTACACTCTGCCACTGGAGTTCTACACATGAGATTGGAGGCGAGGAGGTAGAAGCCACTCTGGTCCCACAGGTGGCTTTAGCGTCCTCACCAGTGCCAGGAGACCCAGTGTTTTCATCAGGAAGCTGGTGCTGCTGACCCCTCGGGTTCTGCCCCGTCATCAGAAGGTGAACCTGGGTTTCTGCACAGTTGCAGGGTGGCAGCTGTGGCAAAGGCTGTGGCACACCTGTGCATTCAGTGATGCCCGCCAATGGTTTCTTTCTCTGTTTAGCTCAGGAGCCAAAGTGAGCTTGGTGCCTGGTGTCACTAACTGTCCCCTTTCCCGGTTCTAATGTTCCCATCTCTCACCACATCTAAACAGCACCCAGCTTCTCCTCTATGTCACTCAACATCGTCAACATCATTAAATTCATATTTTTTTCAGCTAACTTACTTTAGAACACAGAGTTTTGCTACTTCAGAGATCATATCAAATTAATTTATTTAAATATGTGAAAAAATGGTTACAATATAAGATGCTTTCTAGACAATAGGACTGTGTATAGCAATCCTCTGAAAGCCATAAATTATCATGTTTTTATATTTTATTTGTGATTTGGTGGCTTGCAAGCACACATGCAAGGGCAGGTAGTCATTAAAAGTAGAGGGAAAAAAATCCAATAATCATCCAAACATAAGTAAACAACTTATTGTATTTTTAATAAAAAGACCAAGACATATGTATAAATCATAATGGAATAAATGAGACGAAATGAACTGCAATAAACTACAATAAATCTCTATTCACCTAAGCTCAGGTTTTTCCTAAATTTATATGTGAACTGACAAATTATGATAGTTCCTATTAAATGGAAAACGATGCGAGAAAGCTAAATTTCAGAAACAAAATTCTGATTTTACACATTTAGCTTCAGGTGATATGCATAACACTTGCATAAGTCGAACAATAGAAACCGTATGTCTATTTGAATTATGACATTGTTGCCACCTGTATCCCCCTTGGGAAGAGTGGCATTTTGTAGACCATCGCTTCTTCTCGTCCCGCACTGCTAACCAGCCAACACGGTTATTCCCGTTTTAGCTAGGATCTTCTATAAATCACATGAGTTGCACCTTAATCCCTATCAATAGGAAAACAACCCAGAATAGAAGGTTCATTGAAACAATTTATCACTGTTTTATTGTAGTAAGAACACTATATTATATGGAATACACAGCTTCTTCTAAGATGTCTTTGGTAATAATAATTTGAAGGCATGCTAATAATCGAGCCAGTTATTCTAAATTTTCAGAAGTAAAATGTCCTGTTTATCATTTGTCCATGTGAAACTTCCCATGAGGATTCAAACCATAACATTTTAGGCAAATATGAAGGGTTATCGTCTTTGTTGTTCTTGTTGCCGTTCCATTCACTGAGGTCAGTTTTTGTTCCTCCTGTCTTCCTGCCATCTCTGCCAAAACCAGCACTTCTGAGAGATGTGGGAGGAGTCTGATCGTAGAGATTTCATTTTCGATGTATGTGCCGGTTTCCTTAGTGCCTAACTGGGAAGTTCCACCTGAAGATTCAGACCAGGTTTGGGCTGAGAGCTTCGTTTCTCTAGATGTCCATCTATAAGATAGATAGATGGATAGATAGATAGATGATAGATGGATAGATAGATAGATGATAGATAGATAGATAGATAGATATAGAAAGACAGGAATCTGTTCATTATTACCACTGAAAACACATTCCTATTTTCTTTCTTCTGGAGAGGCATGTCTTAAAATGTTGGTTTTCAAAACCAACGTCCAGGGAATTCCATGAGAAGGAGCCGAGCGGAAATGAAATGCATGGGCTCTGGGGACCCATCAGGGGGAGTCAAATTGTGACTCCATCATGGATACCCACTGGTGTCCCTGCCCGGGATTCGTTTCTGTGGCCACAAAACAGCGGTGATCCTACCATGATGGTTCACGGTATGTGTGAACTTGACTGGCTCATGAAGTGGCTCAGTACTTGTTCAGACATCATTCTGAGGGTGCCTGGGTGGTGTTGGGGATGAGAGTCTGTCATATTTGGGGGACGGAGTAGAGTAGATGGCCCTCTCTCAGGTGGGGGCCTACGGAGGGCCTCACCCCAGGGGCAGGCACAAAACTGGTCGTAAGCATTTGGGGTGCATGTTAGCAAGGGCTGCAGAAATGTCCCGGTGCTCATGACCGAGGTGGGCTGGCAGTGCATCTGTACAAAGGCATGTGAGTTCCTTGAACATATCAGGAGCACCTCAGTGAGTAGAGAGAATTGCCCAAGTGTTCCTGAGGGTTGGTTATGCGGGAAGTCTCCATGCAAACATCTGTCTGTGGGATCTGCAAAGGTGGGGTAGACAAGATGGACGCTGAGACTTTTAAAGGAAGGCAGCCCACGCTTGTCTGTTGACCAACGCAGCCTGCACACACCCCTCACCTTGTCTGAGCTCAGACAGGTTCTTCCTGCCTTCAGACCCCTCGCCTCCATTTCATCATCCTTACAGAAGCCACAGGTCCTGACCCCAGAGGTCCCACCTCCCCTCTTCCAAGAGCACTTATTTAGAAAACTTACTGTGAATCATTGCTCATCTCCTTTGAAATGCAATTCTTCCTAAAAGCCTCTTGACAGCTTCAAAACCCAGGACTCCTTCTCAAGAAGCCCTTGCTGTGCAAGGTGATCATCAAAGAGGGGCACCCCCTCCTTCCAGTCCCAGGAGGGCCTGCCCCCAGGTCACCTGTCAGGAAGACAGGAGTGAGCTTACTTGCTGAAATCACATGCACTGGTGGCCCTGACAAATATATATACATATAACAATTTTTCATGTGGAGATAAAACCAGGGAGCAGCCCAGCCCCAAGTGTCTTATACATCATGTGCAGCTTATCCTAGTCAAAATTTTATTAACCTCAGAGAAGATACCCTAGTAGAAATTCTATTAACCGCAGAGGAGAGAAGCGTTACCTCCGGAGGGAATTTCTGCTTCCTAGCTCGTCAGGGGAGTCTTATGTAAGCAAGCAGACAGCAAGAGAAAGGGATCACCCTGTTAATAATAAACGAATACGGATGTCGCTGGTTGTTCTGAGTGTGAAATGAGGTATGGGGGTCTCACTGGAGTTGGAGCTAAGGAACTGTGGGCCAGTCGTGCATGGGGGGCTTTCTGTCCAAGCTCACAGGCATGGGGGGCTTTCTGTCTGTCCAAGCTCACAGACATGGGGGTGCTTTCTGTCTGCCTGAGCTCACAGACATGGGGGTGCTTTCTGTCTGTCCAAGCTCACAGACATGGGGGTGCTTTCTGTCTGCCTGAGCTCACAGACATGGGGGTGCTTTCTGTCTGCCCGAGCTCACAGACCTAGAGCGCATGCATTGAGCTTTCAGGTCAACTTGATATGAATGTTCTTATCCTTTTCCTCGGGTTTAAGTTTGTACAAGCCTGAAGAACATTAAGAATAATTCTGAAAAAGAGAGAAAACTAAAAAAGAGTCTTTGATCCCCTCAGTATTTTATTAACCTGGCTGAATTCACCTGTGACCAAGCTTCACAAGATTCAGTGAGGAATTGTGTGCCCAGAAGTGACCCTTGTCTGTGATGCAGACACAGGTTAAACATCTCCAGGGAATGCTTCAAAATACAGAGACCCAGGGTATGAATGTGCAGGTAGAAATACAACTGGGTGTACTTTTGAATCCATTTCCTGATATGCAAGCTACTAAAAAAAGTCTAATTATATGGCATTAACTCAGGGAGGACAGATGGAGAACAATGAAATGTAGTTGTAAATGGTAATCATGTAATGCCATCAGGATTAAAAGAGATAGCTGTTTCTTCATTCTTCTTACAGAAAAGATTAAAATGCACGAGGACTGATGGGTATTTCTTTTGTGCTGAACCTCTGTGCATGGACATTGCCAGCTAGATGTGTCCACAGGTCCCTAAGCACCACCCATGGCTGATCCATGCACAGCCTGGATGTGTTCATTGTGATCTCCTGACAAGATAAAGCAGGTTGTCATTTTTGTTGTGGTGGTGGCTTTTCCTTTAAGGCCATGATGTCGCATATCTCTCGGATATTACATTTTATCTAAATTTGCACTTGACACCTCAAAGGGCAATCCCACAGCCCTCTTATCTAAGGATGTAGAGGATACATCCACAGATCTGTAAGTGCTGACATTAAATTCCTCCATAACAGGAGCCTTGATGTTTAAAAGAAAACTATTGATTCTTCCCTGAGACACAGAACATGTTTCTCTGTCCCCCTTTGAGAGGACTTTGGATAAAATGTCAGATGCCCCTCCATTTTAAGAAACAGTACATGCTCCAGAAATGACAAGCTAGGGAACACAGACTTTTCAAGCCTTGACACCTGTTAGAGAGCGGGCAAACCTTCGCTGGCACAAGCTTACGTTTGTGTAGCATTACCAATTACTAAAATTGCTTTCTCATCACAGTTGAGATTTTTTAGAAATGTCCTCTTGTGATGCAAACAGGACACAGCGGAAGCAGGTATTTAACATGCCCACCTTTCTGCCAGTCGGCGGAGGTGAAGCAATGGGGCAGGGAGGTGAATGGACGCTGTCATCCACACTCAGAGATGCACGGTTGCCATGGTGATGGGAGCTCACAAAATACATAGAAAGACTGACAGACAAATGGAAGAAAGAAGACTTTGTATCTAAGGCCAGAGTTCACCCGCCGTGCTATTTTCGGCAAGCCATTTCTGTCATCCCCATGAAGAGAAATACGTGAGCGTCCTTCAAAGATGTATTAAGATTTTAAAATTGTGTTTGTTTATTTCCAATGAAAAAGTGCACGACTGGGTCCGATATGGTCACTTTTCACGCAGCAGTTCGTCGTGTAACCTCAGGCTCACACAGCAGTCAGGAGCCTGGGTGGTGGCCTGTGCAGAGGAGAAAGGTGTCCCCAAGATGTCGGGAAGGCGTGACGTCCCCTGGGCCTTTCTTGCCTCTGTTTCAGGGCTGGGATCTGACTTAAAAAGCTTTCTGCTCACAAAGACCTCTAAGCAACAGAACTTCTGGTACTTTCATCACCTCTGCTTAAAAATTTAATTCTGGATTTAATATTCTTAAATCAAAATGTCATCGCAAAGGTTCTGCAACCTCTTTGCGTGGCTGAAAGAGGATATCGCAATGTAGTTTTAGACGAAGATGCTCCAGCCAGCGCTATGTGCTCAAGGTGGATATGAAAACGACCAGTGAGGGAGGGGCCCTCAGCAAGGCGACAGGCCGGCCCCTGAGGAGCTCTTGCAAAGAGCACACGGGGGCCATCCTCCGCCTGCGTTTGCCACCCTTGTACCTGAGGAAACCCTCTTGTGTTTTCATCAAGAGAGAGCAAAGTCTGCTGGAGAGAAACACACTTTAGTAAAGCATATTTGAGGTTAAGGGGAGAAGGCTTCCTGAAGTGTTCTAGAATCAAGTAGGAAAGAAGCAAGGACAACAGCCTGAAGAGCTAAGGACACGACAACAACATGAGGGACCAAGAAGGCCAGCACTGCTGCTGCCCAAGGTGGGTGCCAGGGGGTGTCTGTTCAGGCGACCAGGAAGGGGACTAAATGTCCTCCGTTAGGCAGGGTGTGAGCTGCCTTTCTATTACTTTAGTCTGGAAGGACACAGTGGCCCGTCCCCAAGTGCAGTGCTTGTGTTACATGTTTATTTCCCATGTGGAGCGCAGGTCTACACGTGTGAAACAATGTATCCTTGCTTAAAAACAGAAAGCTGCAAACACCCCAAGTGAGAGACCTAGATCTTAAAGCAAAAGGCTGTTTGAACAGATAACACCTACATATCATATAAATCTCTAAATCTAAAAAATCTATATAAAATCAAAATATAAACAGACATCCACATAAAACATAAAACATAAAACATCTAACTGCAACATCCTAAGTTCTATTTTACGATAACAACGCTCTGTAGGAGCTAACAAGCATCTCTATATGAACTCTGTAGTACTAGCAGGTGACAATTTGTAAAGAAAATAGTTTTTAAACATTCTGTAAAATAATCTAAAATCTTTCCTGGCATCTGATTTTATAAAGCAATTGTTACACTCAACTGCTATTAAGTCAAGAGTTTAATGCAATGATTTAACATTATGCCCATTAACTTCAAGGACGGTTAGGAAAACTATACACACTGATGTCAAAATGTGTCTGTCTGTTACTTTTCCCCCTTTCTTTTTCAGCCGAAAGATTTGAGTTACTCTAGGCAGAGGTTCAAAGGTTAGTTAGATGGAGGCCTGGACATCAGGAAGTTTCAAGTAAGTGGTGTGTGAGATGGGGTCATTACGGAGGTAGAAAGGACACAGAAGTGGCTAGATTACAGCAAATATCATCAAAGCCAAAGTTGGCCCCAAAAGGAAGACATGGATCTGAGCATCACAGAAGATGCCAGGGTAAAGTTTCAGGTATTGTGTAAAAACACCTTCTACGATTGATTTCGAATCATAAATAATTAAAGAAGAAATAATATAGGCAAGAGGATATGTTTCAATAGTCAAAAAGCATTTATTCTAGAATTTTCTTTTTAAGAGAAATCTTGGAAAAAAATCAACCAAAAGTACAAAAGGAGTTTAGGAATCATTTCATGCATTTTGAATCTTTTGCTTTCATACATTGGTTTAGAATAATTAATAATTAAAGATCTGAAAAATTATTCACATAGTAAGTAGACTTGGAGCTGCTATAATCTCTGGAAGGGGATGAGACCCCTCCCCATTGACCCCACGGCCCATTTCTACACAAGACAATTCATGATCCAACTAATGTATCAAAAGAAACAGCACCGGACCAGCATTCATCCAACCACCTTTAAAAACCACGTTTCATGTACTCTAGCTACAGTAGTATCTTTCCCTACTTACCAGTTATACCCACCTAACTCACCATATCTATCGCTCAACTGTATTTCCTGTAAAAAAAATGGCTATAAAAGGCACAAGAAAAGGAACAGACCCAAATAAGTTTGGTTTTAGCAGAATCATTGAGGCATAATGCAATCCCAATACAGCTCACCCATGTAAAGTGAACAAAACCATGTTTTCACATGTTCACATACACTCACACGTGCATTGTCATCCCAGCCAATTCTAGAATATTTTACCGCCTCAGAAAGAAACCATGTACCCTCTAGGTGTCCCCAACCCCCGCCTGCCGTCACATCCCACCCTAGACAGCTGCTGCTCTGCTTTCTGTCTCTGCAAATTTGCCTGAATCGGGCATTCCTTATCATGGAACCCAGTCTTTATTGGTGTTACATCCGTTTTATAGATGGAAACACACACACTCAAGAGAAAGACGTGAAGTTTCTGAATGTCACGAAACTTCTAGCGGCATCAGGATTTGAATGCAGGTACTCTGACCCCAGGTGGATAATACTAATTGTTTCATCAGGTGATAAAACATCGTCATCTGCCTCATGGTAGATCAGGAGAAGATGGGAACCAATTGAGGCCACATGACTGCATCTATTGAACGTGAATTAGAGGATGAGCTATTTGGCTATCTAATGAGCTTTCTCTTCATAATTCTGACCCATTTGACAAGCTTTATTAGTTATACAATTGAGGTCAAAGCCCATAATAAATAGTTAGCTTTTTTCTTTTCAGGAGTACACTCTTCTAGAAAATCCATAATACGATACAGTCAGTAATGGAACATGATTTGGTTTTTGTTTTATTTTTGCTTTTCATATTTTCTTAATGGCCTAGTTAAGAGAACTGTGCCTCTGATTTTATTTACCTTAGAATTTTTAAACTCTTAGGAAAAGAAAAAATAAAAACTAGATTTGCTTCTAGTTTTTTTTTTTCTTTTATAGTTATTGGGCTTTTTCCTGTTTCAATACCAAGACTATTTGACAATGGGAAAGAGAATAATAAGAAAAATATTTCTTAACATCCATTTAAAAATTATAGTTTTGCAGTGGTAAGGAGTGTTTATTTTTCTTTATAACTGGATCACTAGGGCATCTATTGAGCAGATGGTAATAAGCACTATCATCATTAATTTCTGTAGTAGAACTACGCAGGGGGTAAATGATTTTTGGATAATTTAAAATGTTTTCTTTTCAAACAAACCACATGCATGCAACATGTTTGTTTGTGGAAAAATCTTGATTAAATAAAATGCATTTGTGCATAAATATTTGTATGTCTGTAACCGCTAGACTGGTCCTGATGATGAAGAATGAAAGATTATACAATAAAATGACACAGCTTTATAATGTGGAGTTAAGGCTGGCAGTGTATGTCCTCAAGACTGGCCCACCATCTTTCACAAGGTGACCCAAGGGTCTAAGGAGCAAACTTGGTTTTTTTCCTTTGTTATTCATACCAACTATTAGTTTTTAAAAGTGCATCGAAGACACCCAATGACTGCAAACAGACAAAGTTTTTATAGGTGTCAAAATACACAAAGAACCTTTCTAACATATATTGAGTTTTAAATCATAAAACCTGAAAATATCACAGGACTATCTGCCTCATTTCCATCCTAGTCATTGTAGAATAGTCTTGAACTATCTGACTTCAAAATTAAAAATGGGAACAAAAAAAAAAATCACTGAATGTGAATCTTATTTATTATTTATTATAATCAATAATAAGTCATATAATATTAACTTCTTTTGTTCAAAAGACTTACTAATTTATATATTTTAGATGAGGAAACCAATATTTCCAAAATATTTCTTAAAAACATTATATTATTCAGGGTATTCTGGCGAGAAAACAGTTATATGACCAAATAATTTTGGGGAAAAGCATGTGACACACATCAGTCTTAGAGAATAACAACACAGAGGAGCATATAGAAAGTTACAAAAAGCCTAACTCGGCATTTCTTAGAAAATTTTCATTACAAAAGGTATTGTTCTTCTCTTTTTTTCTGAAGTTTCACTGTTAATATGTAGGAATGCCGTGGCGTTTAGTACATTGATTTTGTATCCTGTCAACTGCTGTGTTTGTTTGTTGTTTCTAATGGTGTTTTGGCGGAGTCTTTAGGGTTTTCTATACAAAGAATCATGTCATCTGCAAAAAGTGACAATTTGACTTCTTCATTCCCAATGCGGATGCCGTTTATTTCTTTCTCTTGCCTGATTGCTCTGACTAGGACTTCAACACTGTGTTGAATAACAGTGACAGAAGGCATCCCTGCTTGTTTCTGTTTTTAGAGGAAAAGTTTTCAGTTTTTCACTATTCACTGATATTAGCTGAGGGTTTGTCATATGTGGTCTTTATTGTTTTGAGGTACTTTCCTTCTACACCTATTTTATTAAGTGTTTTAATCATAAATAGATGTTGTATCTTGTCAAATGTGTTTTCTGCATCTATTGATATGATCCTATGATTTTTGTCCTTTATTTCATTTATGGGTGTATCACATTGATCGATTTGCGTGTGTTGAACCATCCTTGTGCCCCTGGAGTGAAACCCACTTGATCGTGATGTATAATCTTTTTAATGTATTGTTGTGTTTGAGTTGGCTAGTATTTCGTTTGGGGTGTTTGTGTTTGTGTTCATCAGAGATATTGGTCTGTAGTTTCCTTTTTTGTGTGTTATCGTTACCAGGCTTTGGTGCCTGGGTAATGTTGGCCCCATAAAATGATTTGGAAAGTATTGCCTCTTCTTCAATTTTTAGGAAGAGTTTGAGGAGGACATATATTAAATCCTCTGAATGTTTGGTAGAAATCACTGGTGAAGCTGTCTGGTCCTGGACTTTCACTGTTGGGGAGGTTTTGGATGATTATTTTGATTTCTTTACTGTTGATTGGCTTATTTAGTTTTGCAGTTCTTTGTGAACTGCTAGGAAGGCTACATGTTTCTAAAAGCTTGTCCATTTGTTCAAGGTTATTGCATTTGGTGGAATATAGTCCTTCATAGAATTCTTGTGTGATCCTTTGTATTTATGTGGTGATGGAAGGAGAACTGACTTTGGATGGTGAGCACACAATGCAATATATAGATGATGTGTTATAGAAATATATACTTGAAACCTATGTAATTTTACTAACCCATGTCACTCCGATAAATTTAATTTAAAAAATTTAACACTGAACCTCACATTTAAAAAGAGGCAATTAATGTAAGTCATAATTCATCTTGCATTTTGGGAAACAGTAATCAAAATGTGCTAAATTTGAAATCTTAAATGAAGTGATGAAACAAAGTTTCTTAGAATAACTTCTAGGTAAGAAGATGTGTGTAGACTGGATAATAGTATAATTAAGTAATGTCATGGAGTTTGCACTTTATTCAAATAAATAAATAATAACAACTTAATGATAAATAATAAGAACGTTCAGCAAAGCATGATAACAAATGAATAGCTAACCAAAAAATAAGTAGCTGAGTTGAGGCAGGGAGGATTATGAGAAGTCGGTAGCTATATCATCGGTGTCCAATCTTTGTTAATCACCACATTAAAGCACAATTAAATCAAGAACTAAACACCAAAGTTGTGTGTTTAGACAGAATTGTCAATCCCCACGAGACACAAGTGCTCAAGAAGGTGCAAACACCAGCCTCCTACGTGGCTACTCAGAGTCAGGCCTCTCCACTGCGCACAGAGGACACCAGCGGCTGTCCCATGAGCATGGAGCAAACATGAACTTGACAAACTAGAGGCGCCTTCCAGGAGGGCCCCACAAAAAGGATAAACTACTGGGAGGGAAACCAGCGTTGAACAAGAAAGAAAGTGGAAGAAAGGAGTCATGAAATCTTGGAAAGGAAGCCACTTACTTTTCAACACACACACACACACACACACACACACACACACACACACACAGAGCTATTCTGAACCTAATAAAAGGCAAGAAAAACAAACTCCACCTCAATATGAGCAATAAAAAACATCAACGTTGTGGAGATCTGGAAAAGGAGATGGCGTATTTACCTCCAAGGGACACAGGCATGACCCAGGACTGGGGACAACGCAGGAGACGATGCGTGAGGAATGGAGGAGCCCAGAGCCCACGGTGCCCAAAGCACTCTCTGCGGCAGTGGGTCAGGGCGGAAGGGAGAAGCCCCTGGCACCAAGTCGGCCTTCGAGTCACTGGCCGCAGCTCCATTTCCGCCGTCTGTGCCTCATGCAAACTTCCGTTCGTCTCAAACATGACTTGGGACCATAAAGAGGATGGAATTAGGGGGAAGAAGTTCCAGGTGAGCTCAGTTGACACAACAGAAAACCACCAGGCCTGTGTGGCGTGGGTCCAACTAAGGAAGACTACACAGCGAGCCACCCACCCCTGCGCCCCCTGCTCCAATAGTGGGGGCCTCCGCGTTGGATGCACGCTCATTGCATCCTGGTTCTAGATCTGCAAGACAAGCTTACTAGCACTCGGGGCCAAGACAAGGGTAAAAATGGTTCACCAGTCTGGTGGGCTGGTAAGCACCAACCCAGAAAAGATGCCTCCATGTTCAATGGCAACAAAGCATTATGGGACCAAGAAGAAGTCTGCAGGAATTCTAATCCTCAGTATTAGAGATACAAAATGTTGCTAACATACAATAATGGCATTATTAATTTTTCATTTCCACCTATGTGAAATCTTGGGTATCTTTAACCCATTTGGAGCATAGCTGTGAAAACTGCAGTAACTTTTTAAAGCTGAAATTGTCACAAACTACAATCCTTAGAGTCCTTGCACTTCTTTTTGCGAGTAAGAGATTTTCAGCTCCTCGAGGAGCGCCTGTTAGCGATGCACACTTACCTAATCGACGTAGGAGTGCGTCGGTGGGTAACGTGACCGGGCCTGCTCTCTAACCGGATTAGTCTTGAGAGACAAAATTCTCACAAAGGCTGGAGGTCCCGTGTGTTCATTAACACAAATACCAAGACTTAGTCCTCTGTACCCGAAGCCAAAGGCCACCAGAAGGTGACTGTTTGGGTACGTAGCTTTTGCTAAGACGGCACGGCAGGGAGCTTTACCTCCATTGCATCGCTGACAGTTACCTGTTCGAATCTCAGAGGCGCCCAGTTAGGAGGCAGAGAGGGGGCCCTCCTCCTGCCGTCACCACTGACCGGCCAGGCGAGCTGACACAAACCATTCGGCATCTGGGCAACCCACGTTTTGCACTGTTGGTGCAAACAGCCTCACCGCACTGTCGCAGAAAGGAGGTGGCACTGCATAGGGCGTGTAAGGAGATGCTGCCACGTACACACGCGTCATCACATGGAGGACCACTTCCATAAAATGCATCATCTCCATAAAAATCAGGTTGGAAAAGAAACTTTGTAAAAACGAAAAGCTAAATTTTAGAGCAAAACCTAGGGAAGGAACAGCTTGTTTGCAGACGCCTTACGACGCCGTTTTACAGCGTTTTATGCGGCTGTTCCACTGCTGGCGGCTGTCCTGGGGTGCCACTACACTCCATCGGGTCTTGTTACCCGTATTCAGAGGGCAAAGCCTTCCTCCATGTCCTCCCAAGGGGCCTGCCACCTGGACAAGGTGCATGGTGACAGCCTCAGCTCTGGGCTTACACTGATTGTGCAGACACGCAAAGCTCACCCGTGTCACCAGAAACCGGCGCCACCACCTGCTGAAAACGCACGAGGGCCCCTGAAGTCAGGGGACAGTCCTGCGCGTGGGCGTCAGGTTCCCAGGTGCGTTCACGGTGTCCACAATGTTTCTTTCACGAAACGAACTAAACCTGCCGAACCATGTGATCGAGGTACAGGGCCCCGATGTGTATTGTCCCTATATTACCGACACGTCCCATGGGCTGTTTTCAGCGAGGAGCGGGGCATCTCCCATAAGAGAAAAAGCACCTTTTCTCCCAGAAACGTTCCGATTACTGATCGTAGCCTTGCTCGCCTCGTGCCCGTGGGGGGCACAGGAGCACTCGGGGCGCAGGCCTACGCGGCCTTTGGGTTTCGAAGCTTTTGGTCAGGACGGCGTCCTGGCCCGAGCAGCTTCTCTGCGGCGCTCGGGCGGCGGGGGGCCGCGCTGCTCGTCCGTCACCTGCAGTCGCAGCACATGTGCCCGCAAGCGGTGCCCGCGCCCCATCCTGGGTCGCACCGTGGGGATGATTTCTGGTCCCCGTCCTGCCCCCGGCTCCCATGAGCTCAGCAGAAGCCCTTGGAAAGGGCTGGCCACCCACTGCGAGCCCACGTGCCTGGCTCTAAGCTGGCCCCCACGTGACAAGGACGCTTCAGTGGTCACCTGATCCACGTGTGTGGTGTCGCCTCCATTTCTCTGCTCTGCGAAAGCGGAAGCGTGCCCTGCACTCCCTCGGAAGGGTCGGTCCGTTCTTGAATGCAGTCCACCTTTGGGCCTTGCAGAAAACCCTGATGGCCTCAAGAAACGTTATTTTGTAGGCAATTGGGTTTTCTCTCACTGTTAAGGCGGTAAGGATGCTCTCTGACAGCTTTCTACATGTGAGACAGAAGCAGAATGCCACCAAAAACTTCAGGTGTTTCTGTAGACCATCGTCTCAGAATATTTTGTCTCTGCATCTGATCAGGTCATATAAAATGTTTAATTTCAAACTAACCCCGTGTTCATTAACATTGCTGATTTACTTATTTCTAATACTCCATAGATCCCCTCGGATTTTCTGCAAGCGTGACATCTACAGTGATTTTGTTTTCTTTCCCACTCTTGGTCCCTTCTGTGTCTTTTTCTAACCTCGTTACTATTCCGATGCAGAGAAAGGAGGAGAGGCAGTGTCTTCTCACTCCCACGTTCAGGGACAAGGCTTCAGCCTGTCACCAGTCAGTGGTACGGAGCATCATGCTACCTGTAGTTTCCTGTAGATGCTCTTTCTCGGAGGAGGGACAGTCCCTTCTATTCTGGTCTATTTTTCTTTCTAAATACTAATAATACATTTGCGTTGAATTGGATCACCTGCATTTATTCTGATGTAATGAGTTGATCATCTGTTTGGTTTAGTTTCCGCTATACTCTACAATTCTTCTAAATCAAAGTAATATATAGTGATAAATAGTTTAATTTGAAGAGACCTTAGAATAAAGGTCAGAGACCACAAGTTATTACAGTCATAAATAATACAGATAAGTCAGAAATAATTGTGTTTTTTGTCTAAGTAACGCATGCCTTACTTTTACCATTCCATGTGGTTCTTCGATTCTCATTATGTTGATGTAAGAAATAAAAACAAGGGGTTTTTCTTTAGACTTCTTAGGGAGTTTCTGGACTAACATTTTCTCTGATAAGATCTTAAATATTATTCATGATGAAGGCATTAAAGAAAAAAATTTTAAAAGCTAGAAATATACTAAGGACTGAGTCTCGTTTATTATGAAGGCTTTGAACACACAAGGGACTGACAATGTGCACATATACAATCATACTTTTAAAAAAATCTTCCGATCAAAATTTTACTTGGAGGTAATGGAAAGCAAAATCTGTGTTGATACCTTTTTACAGTAACCATAAATGCAAGATTGCATCCATTTGCAGCATAGATTTAGTAATTTCTAATCATCAAGCAAATTGGAAACACAATTCAAATGAAATAATTTTTATCACAATAAACTACAACAACCTTAGTTTAGAAAGGAAAAAATTACTAACAAACCATCTTTGCATTTTTTTCTATAAGCCTAAAACTATTCCAAAGTAAAGTTCATGTACTGTTATATAAAAAATTACACAGTTTTTGTCTTTCCAAACAAAACCTACTTTAAACTAGTCATTGACCTTCGCCTTTCACGTATTGATTCCTTGTTCATGCATCACATTTTTAGATACAAATTTTATAGCCATGGTTTATTGGCTGGAATGCTGAAGAGGAGTAGTTTCATTACTAGAGAGAGAGAGACAGCGTGTGTGTGTGTGTGTGTGTGTGTGTGTGTGTAACATTTTTCTTTCAGAGCTTTTATACTAAAAGTGGGTATCGATGGTGCTACCCATGGAGTGTAAGCATTATAGCTGCATAACTTCTAGATATTTATATAAATCTTTGCTATAATGTCATTCTTGGCAATCAGCTGTGCTGTGATATGTCACAACGGTGAATCATCAAACATGATAAAAATCTAAAGGACACTTATGTAAGAACCTGTCTAATAAACATAATTTTCACAAGTGTAAAATGAACATTTGCTTATACTCTAAAAGCTCCGTAGTGTTCACTTCCAAGTTTCCTGTGCATGACAGCATTTTGGAATCACAATGATTTGCATGTGATATTTCACAGAGAAACAAATCAATGTGTGATCATGTTATAGCAAGACCTAAGGTAAAAATACCTTATAGAATTGCACAAATGTCATTTCTCCTCAAATTGATTGATAGCTTTAAATTAATTCTTATTAAAATCTCAGCAGGGTTGTTGTAGATATAGAAAAGCTTGTTTTACAATGTATACAGAAAGGCATGGACTCTAAAATGGCTAAAGGTTTTCTGAAAAAATAAGACCAAGGTCAAAGGAGTTATATTAGCAGCCATTAAGGTGTACTATATAAAGGCAGCGACCAAGACAGCATGGCGCGGGGGAAGTTCTCCAGGACGGCCAGGAGTTTAGGAGCAGGCGGGGTGGTTATGAACATGGTGATGGACATGTCTGTGTTTGGACTGTGCTAATGACAAGTGGTGATTGGAATGTTGTACTCCTCATTTTGTAAAATGTTTCTACAGGCAAAAAGTCTAGTGAAGAATACACAGGAATTTCTGTAAGATTTCCTATAACTACATGCAAATCTATGATTATAGCCCAATGAACAGTTCAATTATAATAAAAAAAAAACCACTGTACTCTTTCTTATGTTAGAAAAAGTATACATACAATAAGGTAATGGTGTTCAACACTTTGGTTACTTGGATTCCTGAAGCTGTTCTAACTGGTTTTGAAGCTGCCCTATCAGCTTCATCCCACTACAGGGAGAATCCTGCCACCTCTGCTGCTTTGGGAGTGACGTTCTAAGTCACATCTGTCGGTGCTGTGCAAAGGAATTGCAGAGCTGTGGCTATAACCACCACAGGGACATTAAGCACGTCTTGGAGACTTAACACTGTACACTCGTTAACCACAAAAGTCAAGTCCGCCTTTCTGTGTCTAACATCACAGGAAAGTGGTTGGGGATGTTCGTGTATTTTCTGTGATCTGCTCATAAATCACATTTCTGCTTCTGTTGTCTTCAGTAGAAACTGAAGCTGGCTCATTGAGTGGGCAGTGGAACACATCCCAGTAATGTCTCGCTTTAGTAAGGGAACATCATTGTTACTACGTAAAATGAGGTAAAAATAATACTAAGGGATTTATTGTCTGGGCCTCTTAGGAAGAACACTGGACGCCTATTTATGACCCATTTGCAAGATGGATATTTAACAGTTCTAGACCCACATATTTATATTGCACATTCATGAGTTCCTATGAAATTTAAAATGATAAAAATGCATTAAAAAGAAACAACACAAGTGTATTTTATTCTGTTTAAAGTAAGTTTTCAGAAGGAAATGTGGATTTAAACTTTTGTCTTTTTCCTCGTCCCCACTTTGAAATCACCTGACATACCCCCCCCCCGCCCCCATTGCCTTGGGTTCCCTTCTAGGATCTACGATGGCCTCCTGCTGTGGGCGGGCTAGTCTCCCTGGATTCTGTAGAATAAGCCCAGGTTCACCTGCTACGTGTCCTTCCACTTGCAAGTTCGTCTCTGCAGAGCCCTGAACCATCCACTCACCCACATAGCCCGTAGGTGCATTTTGTCATTCAGAACCTCCCGGTGACAACTTGGCTGCAACTGAGTCTAAAGAAAATTGTTTCTCATGTATATTTATTCATCCCATCCACTGCAGATGCCCCAGTTATCCAAGAAACTGAGCCCATCCCCCACATCTCCCCTTCCCAAGTGCGGACAATGACGGCACCCCTCCCCAGTCGCACTGTTTTTCTATAAGGACGTGAGCCTGCCCTAGAAAATCTATTCATTGAGTCCTTGAGGTGGCCATTAAAATTTTAATGGCATTTTAATGTATTTAAATGGAATTTTACCACTTAAAATACCTCAGTTTTCTAATCCAATATGTCACAAAATTATTTTAAAGCTTTTTTTCTTAACATTTTAAATATGACAAAAACCAATATGATATATTGGTAAATAATATATCATGTCACAATTTAATCACTATGTAAAATTACTACAGTGTTTTGGAAAGAAAATAGTTGTCTTAGATAGCTAGCTTCATTGGAAAATCTTATGGCTCTTAAAATGTCAGGTCATTAGCATCGCAGTGAGTCCAATTAGAGAGAACTTGAGGGGTTAATGATAGAGAACTGTGCACGGAGAAGCCATCTGTCTCAAGCACACAATGCAGAGAAGAGACAGGGGCAAAGGGACAAGGACACTTGTCCGGGAAATCCAGGAGCATTCTCCCAGATGCTGGCTGTTAGAACCAGGAGACAATCACCGGCTGAGTAAAGAGAACTGATGTGCAACCAAGGAGGTGAGAATGGGTAAAATGCATTTATTATGATCAATATAGAATACAAGGGAATTAAAAGCTCCTACCCATGAAAGGTCAGGTGAGCACTCAGCACGAAGACAGCCAGGAAGAGGGCTTGCTCCAGATCCCAACCATGCTGACACCCTGACCTCAGACTCCCAGCCGTCAGCATTGTGAGAAAATAATGTTTGGTTGTTGCAGCTGAAGCTGACTAAAACAATACTAGTTTTGTCACATATCTAGCCATGCAGGACGAGAAAAGTAATTTTGAGTGAAAGACATCATATTTGAGAAAATCAGATTTGAAATGCTTTTGTGCAATGTACGAGATGTATATACATATTTACAATTTAATACATCCACAGTTTGAAAGAAGGTACGCTCGTATAGCCAGCACTTCATCAAAAATGGATCTGGAGCTTAGGAGAAAATGAGTTGTTGGAGAGAGTTATGGTTGTAAGTTCCCAGCTTCAGGGCGAGCGATCATGGAGGTGCAGCCTAATCTGTGTAGGTGAGGAAGAGCGTGTTCTCACGCCCGTGTTTCCTCCCGCGATGTCCAGAGGTGTAGCGCTGACCCAGATCCTAGAGGAAGGCTATGAAGGGTAGCCAGCATTCATAATGTCCTGTTTCAAGTTCACAGTGCCTTTGGGGCACCTGGGGCTATCTCTGCAGGCTGTTCAGGGACACGCAGGCTGACCAGTTAGAACTGGCTCAGCCAGCTACACCACCTGCCTTGGCTATGTGACCGGTGGAATACTAGAAAACAAAACAAACCTCCCCTGAAACCGTGATCCCTCACACCTGTCCTGGTGGTTCACAATCTACAAAGTATGTCTGCCCTTGCGGCTGAGAAAGGGCCCCTGGAAGCCTCTAGGTCTTCTAGTCTTGCTGGTTCGTTCTGTCTCCTGCTTACTGTGTCTGGCACCATGAAGCCTTACAGATAGATGCCTCTCAATGGTCTAACTTTATATAATCGATGTCATAGGTCACTGCGTGGGTGACAGAGGTAGACTCTTGACTCATTTCTTCTCTACCTTTCGCAAGGCCATGCACTCACACTGTCTCTCGTGACTTAGTTTCCTGACGTGAAACACTGACAGTTTGTGAATGTTGCAGTGCTGAACCCCACTACCCTACCTTGCCACTTTATCGTGTAGATGCTCTCATTACCTCATGCGTCTATACCAAAACACTCTTTCCTCACGTTTACTCATTTCATGACGGGATTATTTATATTAGCAATTAGTTCCCACTTTTCCTCTAAGAATGCTTTATTGCCATTGCAATTCTTTAATAACTAATATTCACCCCAAGAAACTGACATTTACCCAAAGTTGTTCCTGCTGTTACTGGAGTCTACGTGGAGAGATGAGGCTCCCTTAAGGATGGGAGTTCTAGCTGCACCTTCACACCTGAAGCTGGTGCTCTAGCTAGGATTTAATGTTTGCGAAGGGGTCTGAGGTGTAAAGTTTTGTAGAGCACTCTGAAGAATCCGTTACTTCACATAATTTTGAAGGGAGATGACTAATTCTGGGCAATGCTCTCAACAGGTCTGTAAAACCAGGATTGCCTCTTGTCACTGGCACTCCTGTCAGACATCCATTTTTCCTGTGACTGAGGCTCTGCTGTGCACTGCAGATGGCCTTCTCTCCATCTTCCCTCTGTATGGATCTATCAAGGTGCTCTTTTTATAAGGACAGGAGTCATATAGCAGTAGGGCCTAACCTAATCTGTTCATCATAATGGATAATCTGCCAAGAATCGATTTCCAAATCAGGGCGCCTTCCCAGGTCCTGGGAGTTCGGACTTTAGCATCATTTGCAGACATGGTTTAATCCATAACACATATTCATAGGTGTAAGATGAGGCACTGGATGCAGATGGTTTTGGAGGTGATTATTTTCCTTACCCAAAAGACATCTGCAATACAGAGAAAGAGTCTGATTAAATATATAGACAGGAGCTAGTCAGAGTGAGTGTTCAGTATTTCTTTTTGTTGAGTAAATACATCTTCACATGTTCTGGCTTGGTTTCTTTGGTACTAAGGAGAATTCAAGGAGGTTTAGTTTGTCAAGAGGTTGCTAGAACATTTCATTAGCCATGCTATCTGTGAGTGCATTGTAGAAATGGATAGTATGTGGGAGATTTATTTCCAGGAAAATAAACATCAGAAAATATTAGCAAAAACTCTTGCTGTTGCCTACCTTCCATTCCCCTCAGGGGCTACCCTTCAAAGATTCTGCTTTTATTACATTAAGGCCTTCAAGAGGCTAGTTTTTTGCAAATTGCATCTAGTTTGTTGACTATAATGAATGTAAGAATATTTCAGTTCCATTATATGTGTTAAGAATAACATAATCATATTTTCTATATGAACTGCCTCTTAGAATGCAATATTCAAGAGGAATTATAAAGTATTAGAGTTGCTACATCACTATGTTTTGGTCTTAGAAATCATTTACTTGAAACACAGCAAAATCTATTCGATCTTAATAAGTGCTACTTCAGCAAATATAATTTTCTATGTTTCTGAGATGAAGTAGATGTGTAATTAATCTACCAACCCCTTATCAAGACCAATATAAATTGAGCAATAAAATGTAATCTGATGGTGCCATGAGCAAAAACTGAATTTTTATTATCAGTTAGCAACTAAATAATAAATTATTTGTCAGCAGCTTTTTAATGAGATGAGAGGTAATCAAGGGGTGTGGTAACGTGCTGTAGTGTCCAATTTGCATGAAGATTCTATTTCCTGTGAAAGGTGAAGTCCTTTTCACATACTCTTGTTTTATTACTCACTTCTTTTCCTCCTAGTCTTAATTTTGTCATTATCAATCCCACTCACTGCTATTCAAATGTTCTAATGGTATTATTTTAGTATAAAAAATACTCTAGTCATTATTCATTCAAGTATTCATGCATTCATTCCTCGATCCCAGGACTATATATCAGGCACTGCACTTGTTTCTAGGGACAAAACATAGACAGGGAATAATCTCTGTCTTGAAGATGTCAGAATTTAATATAGTAAAGTGGGCTAGCACACAATAACACTGGTTGGAGGAAGTGGCACAGAAGATACACAGAAGGGAATGCTGTAATTCTTGGAGTGGTCTTTAAGTGCTATTGTGTCTTGAAAGATAAATTAGCCAGGTGACAAGGAGAGTGATTGCATTTCAGAAAATGAGAACAGGGCACAAAGACAACAGGTAGAAGTAGAAGTAGAAGTAGAAGACAAAACAGGTAATTGGGAATGTTTCCATTAAAAAGGGGCAGAGAAATAAGAGAATTTCTGCACATGACATAAAGAATAAAACAGGCTAGAGAACTGCCAAGACATGGCCAACACTGGTGATCAATATGAATATTCTACAGTCGTAGGAGTTCATTATCACTTTAGGGCTGCGTGTCCCAATTGTGCATATCTAATTTCTGCTTCAGCCTTTGATATGACAATGTGTTAACATTCGTATTTTTGCAAGAGGAGATAGGCTAACAGTGAAAACAGATGTGATACCCATCCATTTTTCAGACTTAGTGAATTGAAAAATCATGATCAAAAGTTTTAATTTTTGAATTAAACATTAGTTTTCTGTATTAAAGAATAATTAAGTTGCTAGAATTTTTCTTTCAAATAAAATTAACTGGATCCATTTCAGAATTATATATAAAGTCTACATTTAACAAAACTAGAATCGTCACATACAGTTTTAGTTATATTACTAGCACAGGTATGATGTCAAGATTATGATTATTATTTAGAGAACAGAAACAAATATGCCTCTTCTAGAGGTTAATTGTTATTTGACCACCAAGTCATCCTGGCCCTAATTATTTTGGCTGTTTGCTTTTTCAGCACGACTTTTCTGATATTTCAATATCCGTATAGAATATTGATTGCATAGCCTGTTCCTTTTACCTGACACTTGACTCAGGCAAAACTTTAGTTCCTACCAATAAAAACATACCTCTAACATGGTAATTTCGAGTATCCCATCGTCTTATTGCCATCTTCTTACTTTGGCTTAAGTCTCCTTCATCCTAACAACTGACTTCCTCCATTGTTTTAGTATTTACAGGTGTTCTTAGAAGGGTCAAGAAGAGATCCGTCTGTATCACCTTGTCTGAAATCTGGACTTTACTTCTGATTCTAAATAACTTCCTTCATCTACCATCAACATTTCCTTTAAAAATTTTTTTGTATTATTCAAAACACAATATTCTCATACCTCTCCTTTTGAATAAAACCAACAAAAGTTCCTAAATCTATGGCTTTCACACACCCCATTCTCTGCTACCTTTCATTGTAAAATACCTCAATAATTTCATGTACTCATAGAATCTCACCATTTATCTTTTTCCTCTCATTTCATTCAAAGTAGGCTTTCATTCCCACATTCCACTGAATCTGTTCATAACAAAGCTCCAAATGATATCCATTTTTGATGAATCCATTTCTCTATCTTTAATCTTAATCTCTGGTTCTCAGCAGCATTAGTAATAATCAATTATTCCTTCCACCTGTCTTCTAGGATACCATACTTTGCTGGTTTCCCATGGAAATCACTGGTATCTCTTTTTAAATCCCTTGATTGACTCTCTATTCTTTTCCAGAAACTCCCAATTTTTGAGTACTCCAGGATTTACTTGTTAGTTTCTTCTCCCCTTTTAAAAATGATTTCTCACTCCCTAGGGGACACGCTTCTCATCCGCTGATGTCACTGAAACCCTAGTGACTACCACATTCCTAGCTGTTGCTCCACCTCTCTGAGTTTCAGACTCCTGTATCTGATTGCTGACTGAGATTCTCATCTTAGAATTCTACTTAGTAGCTTAAAATGAACATGTACAAACCTGAACTCTTCACTGTCATCAACCCTGCATGTTGCAGCCTTCATATTTCCAATCTCAATAGATGATCAAGCACCACCAGATAATCAAGTCGAAATTCTTCAGTCCATCTTCCCCTTATAATCACCACTCAATCCTCCAACCACTACACTGGAAACTACAAAACACTGCTGGGAGAAATTAAAGAAAACATAAATCAATGGAAAGACACCCTGTGTTCATGGATTAGAAGACTTAATATTGCTAACATGTCTAAACTGCCCTGAGCAATCTACAGATTCAATATAATTCTTATAAAAACTTTAACAGTATTTTTCACAAAGATAGGAAAAGCACTCCAAACTTCTTAGGGAACTACAAAAGATGCCAAGTAACCAAAGCAATCTTGAGCAAGAAGGGCAAAGCTGAAGGTATCACACTTTCTAATTTCAAAATCAAAACTATAGTAAGCATAAAGAATCAATTAAAGAAGTGCACTCCTATAACATCAAATAATCCTCAGAATATCTGCTAGGCAACACAAAGCAGTGTACCAAGAGGACACTCAGAAATCTCTTTGGCCTTTCTGCAAGTCTTCGATGATGTGTTTCTGACAATATCCACCATTTTGATTTTTTTATGATTTTTTAAAAATTTTTATTAAATTTACTTGGGTGACATTGATTAATAAGATTATATAGGTTTCAAGTGTACAGTTCTATAATACATCATCTATCTCTTGCATTGTGTGTTCACCACCCAAAGTCAAATCTCTTTCCCAGGGTATTTTATTGACTCTACAGGTATAGCTATTAGGTTATAGCAGGGGTGTCCAATCTTTTGGCTTCCTGGACCACATTGGAAGAAGAAGAATTGTCTTGGGCCACACATAAAATATATTAACACTAACAATAGCTGATGAGCTAAAAAAACTTTGTAATGTTGTAAAAAAGTTTACTAATTTGTGTTGAGCCACATTCAAAGCCATCTGGGCTGCATGTGGCCCATGGGCTATGGGTTGGACGACTTGAGTTATAGGGAACTGACAGCAATGAAAATGATTTCTGTCCATATTAATGCAAATGTTTCATATTCATAACAACACAGATGTTAGGCACAGAATATAAATTTCTGTAAGTCGAACTCTCCCGTGAACCAATATTAATGTCTTACTGGTCTTTTCATGAAGCTCTCTGAATTTTTGACATGTGTTCATTTAAGAAAAACCATAAGGGAAAACATTCATAAGTTCATTAAGAATTCTATTCATTAAAAGTTTTTATTCAGTTCCACTCTACTCCTCAAAATAAAGTGAAAAGAATACTCTGTAGCAATAAAAACAAATCAACATGGATACATGTCAAAACCTATTGTTGAGTAATTAAATCAAATTACAGTAGAATACCTACTGTATAATTCAATTTTAAAAGTCATGAAAACAAACAAATTGTTTAAAAATTGCATTATAATATATTTCTTCAAAAAGATTAATAAAAGCAATTTTAAAAACTATAGTAATCAAAACAAACTGACAGAGCAATGGAACAGAATTATAGCCATGCATTTATAGTCAAATGATCTTAGACAAGAGTGCCAAGACCACACAAGGTAGAAAAAGTAGTCTCTGATAAGAGGTGCTGGGAAAGCTGGACATCCATTAGCCAAAGGAGGAAATAGGACACTTATCTCAGGTCTTACACAGAATCCACCAAAAATGGGTTAAAGACTGAAATGTATTTTACTATCCAAAATATATAAAGAACTCAAGCAACTCAATAGCAATGACTATATAACACAATTTTAAAAATAGGCAAAGGACCTGAAGAGACAATTCTTAAAAAAACAAAACAAAACAAAAACACACAAATGGGCAACAGGTATATAAAGAGGTGATCAACATCATAATCATCAGGAAATGCAAAGCAAAACCACAATGAATGTCACCTCTAACGGGGGCTGCTGTAATACCGAAGGGACAGGAGAGAACTAGTGCTGGAGAGGGTGTGGAGAAAAGGAACCTTGGTACCCTGGTGGTGAAAGTTTTAACTGGCATAGTCATTATGGAAAACGACATAGAGATTCCTCAAGAGAATTTTAATTAAAAGTAGAACTATTAGGGGATGAGAAAGGCAGGATGTTGGTCAAGGATACGGAATTTTAGTTACGCAGGAAAAGCAAGTCCTGGAGATGTAACGTAGAGCCGTATGACGATAGTTAATGAAACTGTATTGTCCACTTGAAATTCGCTGAGACTCGATTTTAAATGTTCTTACGCACAGTCCCCCCAGACGGTAACCCTGTGGGGTGATGAGCCAACAAGCTTGAGTGTGGTTCTATTTCGCATTGTTTATGAGTAACAAAACAACTCTTTGTACATCTTAAGTATATACCATTTATTTGCCAACTACACCTCAACCAAGTTATTAAAACATAAGAAAATTTTAGAGAGCCACCCAGATGGTTTAAATCTATAGTAAATTTTGAGAATGAGCACTTTAGCCAAGTTGCCCCTTTTCCTTTCCCTGGAAGAATCCAAACTCCCCCCCGCCGGTGTGATCTGCACGCTCAGCCTCCCCGCCCCCGTCCAGCCAAACCAGACGCTGCCTTACCTACAGGCCAATGGCCGCTCGTCTGAGGGCCGATTCTTAACTAATGGCTGTTTTCCACAGGGGTGCCCAACACCAGCCTCTTCGCTTCAAGATGGGACTCATTTGAGGGTCCAAGTTCGATTACCGAGCGTCCTCAAGGAGCTGGCCACCGGCCACTTCCCGCTGTGATCACATTAATCACAATGCTCCTGAGCTTCCCTCACTGCCTTGTCTCATGTCCCTCACTCTGTTCTGTTCTCACTTGAACAGAAATCCTCATCTCAGGCGTTCCTTCCAGGGGACCCAACTTCTGTCACCAGGTCAGGGATCCTCTTTCCGCAGATGGTCACAGCTTCCTCTCTCCCCTCATTCAAGCTTTGCTCAAACATCACCTTCTGAGAGATGCATTTATGATTATTTCGTATGCCTCTTCCTTCACTCCCATCAACTTTATTATTCTGCGTCCTCGGTTCATGGCACTTTATATTACATATTCTTGCTACGTATTTGAGCATTTCTGTCTGCCCTACGGGAATATATCCTCCATGAGGGGATCGGTTACCTCTGTCTTGTTTAAGGCATTCTTATCTCAGTGCCATCAAATGTACCTAAAGTATAGTAATTGATGAGTAAGTATTTGTTGAATGAATGAGTGAATGGATAGGTTTGAACTTGTTTTTAGGAAACCAGGAAAGTTGGCAATCAACTAGGATGGCAATGACCGCACATTCTTAATTTGGTATTTGGGGATTTCTCTGAGCATCCTTATAGATTAAGTCTTCTAAGTGATGGTTAGGTTTTATTCTACTGAGCAATTCCAGTAATTCTGTTCTATCATGAGTGAGTCAACTCTATAACTAAATTAAGCATACAATAATGCATTAAGATAGTTATTAATACTTCTGTCATTTGGATATCATGTGAATCAATGGGATACAAAGACAGATCTTCCCGGCTCTGTGTTTGGGTTTTCATGCTAAACCTGCAAGCTTAGTGACCTCAGATGTTGGACTTTGACTTTTTCTCTTTAGGGGAAAATCTGAAAATACAGCCAATACAGATGTCTGACAGCTCATTTTCAGCTGATTATAATTAGATTATGTAAAGGAGCGCAGCACCATCAAATATCATATACAGGTAATGATGCAAGGTAAATGGGACTGTGAGCTAATTATATCTCGTGATATAATTAAAAAGAAGATCATTTAAGTTAGCCATTTCCAATGTAGATGATGTGAAAATCTTAATTACACTTAACCCCACACAAATGCACTAAGTCAGAATTTCTGGGGTGGCCCCTGTGTAAGTGAGGACTTTGAACGAGGCATTCAAATGTGGGCTGTCTGCTGCCAAGCCACGGAGCTAAGTAATGACCTTGTCTGGTTCACGCTGAAAGCCTTACCTATCCCCGGGATGTTTGAGGTGTCCTGCCCAGTCTGACCTCTCTGTCCCCTCTCTCAGTGGGCGTGCACGCCCAGAGTCACGTGGCTCACCATGGTTGGACACGTGACCTCTTTATTTAAGTTCCCAACATTCACTCTCGGTGTTGCGGGATTAGTACCTATGTGGATAGGTAGCTGCAGAGCTGTACCCCACGGCAGAGATTTGCCAAACTCTCTTGCCCCAAACCCACGTGAGCAAGAGTGACACCATAAGGTTGAACCATGGAGGCTGCTCTGGGGAGAAAGGGTGAATGGCAGCCCCTGGTGTCCCCAGGGATTCCTACTGCAAGTCTGCTACAGTGTGTCACCAGGCTGGAGAGGCCCAGACTGGAGGGGCGAGGGGACAATTTCAGTTTTACTAACAAGAATCAGAGTGGTTTGGACTAAGGCATTATAAAAAGGAATAGCAAACGTTGATAAATTTGAAATATATTTTCGTCACAGATTGGACACGACTTGCTGATGGATCAGATGCAAGTGTTTGAAAGAGCGAAATCACAAATAACACTTCGAATTACATACGAGTAGTTTAATGAGTTATGTTAAACAGGAGTATCTAGGGCAGGGGACATTTTTAAAACTCTATTTGTTCTTTAAAGCTTTGAGATGTCTAGTAGAAGCTCATCTGCTAATGCCAATTAGGCAGGTACGTGCTCAGTAGCTGAGGTTTTAGGGACAGCTCAGGTGCATACGAGGGCTGTCTGGAAAGTATCCAGCCATGGAATGTGAAACATAGACGCATTTATAGCAGGATTCCCGGAGCCCTCATATACGTGGATGAAACAGATATAAATACAGATATAAAGTAGAATCAATATAGATACAGATATAAACTAGAGGTAAAGATGGTCGAAAGCAGCTACGGAGAGATGAGGGGGTCTTGCACTCATTGGCTGACTCACCAGTTACAGTCACTCTTTTGTGGTCTGTCACCTCCCAGGAATGCTTTCTCGTTACACATCGCTCTGTCCCATCACCCTCCTCTCCCCCTGCCCTGCCCCTGGCCACCCCGCTCTGCCCCGGCCTGTGGGGCTCTGGGCATTAGGGTATTCCCATGTCCTCATCAGGGCAAACTCGGCTCTGCCTGAAGTCCTTTGCATTGGTTCTTTCCTCTGGAATATTCTCCCCTGCCATCTTCTACTCGGGCTTCCTCCAGTCATCCCCACTGAATTTCACTACGTTTCCGTTGACGGAAGTAAATTCACCTTCAATTCCAGTTTCATACAATAGGAGGACTGCTCGTGTCTCCTTTTGTTTCTCTTGCAAACTCTATTACTTCCAAACACGGAGGTAGCCTCACAGATTCCACATGTTGATGCTAATTCGGATCTAGCAGCAGTCACATTACGGGGATTTTCTCTCCAGACGTTACGTTTAGTTACACAACCTGGATGAGAGGTCATCAGAATTAAGAATGCAAAGGATGTCATCCTTCCCATTTCATTTAACCACCAGAAGCTCTGTGGGCACAACTTCGAGAAACAACTTAATTACTGAATCCTCAGGCTGACGGCCTTGCAGAGACTTCTGCGCGCCAACGGGTGGACAGCCTGAACGCCCGCTAGGTTGTAACGTGCAGTTACTCACTGGAAGCAACAGGACTTTCAATGTTAAGATGTGGTAGCATCAGGTTCTTGTTTGTTCGTTTGTTTTTAATACTTACTGAACGCTGTTTGAAGGCTCTACTGAATTCTTCTCTCAAGAGTTCATATAAATTGTCGTGGAAGTGTTCAAGACAAGGCGATACGTAGTTTGACTTAAGAAAACATGGTCTAAATGCCTTCTCATAACTATTTCTGGAAAAATGCAAATAAGTCATAGTCAGACCGTCGTTGTCCAATAGAACCTTCAGTGATGGATGCTAAAATGTCCCATAACTGAACTGTGGTCACCATAGCCACTTGTCACTATTGAGCATGTGAAAGGTAACCAACCAGTGAGGCAGTAAAACTTACTTTATTTCATTTTGTTTTGATTACTCAGAATTTAAATTTAAATAGCCACATGGAGTTAGTGGTAACCAGATTAGACATTATAACCTTAGATTACTTTGATTATCACCCAAATTTTCAGAAAAGTGTATGTCTATTTAACTGTTATGATTTATCTTTACTTGGAAGAAATTAAAACTATTATTCTTTGCAGTTTCTACCTCACTGATAGAGAATAATTTAGGGAAATCTTATTTGATGTTCCAGAACTCTTTTAACAACCTTAAATAGAAGGCCCTTTAGATTTTCCTTAGAATTACAAAGTTGCATTTTACCAATGATATATAAATCAACTTTAAATTGGACAGGATGTGCTCAGATGCCAGGGTTTCTCTAATAGCAGGTGCTGAGGGATGCAAGTCCTTAGAAAAACAAAGAAAATCATGTGCATTTTTAAAATATTTAAGTCATGATTTTAATAAAAAAATAACCATTGATAGTCAAGATTCACAAGTACACTTGAGCTAAACAAACTCAATTCCTTCAAAGGACTTTGGACACAAATAAAGTGCTTCTCAGGGGAGAAATACAGTACGAAATGAAGGAAGCAATCGAAAACACCACCCCATTTTCAGGAGTAAGTTGTGATTATTAATAGTTTCTGTAAGGACAGTCAGAAGCCCCGTTTCCTGAAAGTAAAACTCTATGAACTATGCATGATAGCTGTGTTAGCTGTATTTTAAAAAATATTTCTAAGATTAAGGTTGCATAAAATTTCAAAATGAGACACACAGGAATTGCTTATTAACTTCAAAATGGTAGCTTTTTTTTTTTATATATCACCTGGTTAAATTGAACACTTGGATGTATTTTACTAAAGATATCACATTGATTTCCAGATGGCTCATTTGGCAAAAATCCTTGAAGCATAACTGATAAGAAAAGTAGCTGCTACCTGCAGAGCACAGTGATACCACATTAGATTGTTCTAAGCCATCAAAAATCAGGAGAACTGAATTTTGGAGGTTTGCACGTTTGCATTTAAGTCTGCTGTATTTGTAAACCTTTGATGGGTAGATTTTTCCGTAGACCATAACTTTGAAATCAGCTTTCTGGCACTTTTCAACATAAAACAGAAGTTATTTACCTCTATCTATGGAAATAAATGTAGGTGCGAAAACTTAAAATCGTATTTGGCTCCGAAGAAAGTGGAATGTAAGGGCCACCTGCACTCAGGAGCTGAACGGAAGCAGACGGCATCTTCGCAGTCGCTGTTGCTGACTCCGAGGGGCATAAGGCCGGAGCCTGCACACAGTCCCCTTTGCCGGCTGCCATGCCTGACAGCGCCTGGGGCAGTGCCGGGCTCCCCGGGTTCCACGTGGTGACCCCCAGGCCGCCCGGGTTCCGGCTCCGGGCGGACGCGCCACAGCCCTGCGAGGCCTCGCAGCCGTCCGGCCACGGGCTCGGGAAGACTCAGTGCCTTCGCCCGCGTCGCTCCTCAGGAACGGGGGAAAGATGAGCGATCCAGGAGTGGGCCAGATACGGAGCCAAGTGCGAGGTCAGCCACTGGGGTCCCTCGGCAAGGACAAGTCCTCACGTACAGAGAGAAGCGCCCAGACACCGTGGCGACAGAGACATGGAGGCTCTGACGTGCACGAGCTCGTCTCGCCCTCCAGGTGAGCAGCACCTCCATCTTCCTGAAGGTGCGACATCTGAGTCTTAGAGCGAGGGAAGTGGATAACTACGGAAGTGTTTAATGAAATGTCGTAACAGATTAATAACGACATACTTGGAACCCTCCTGGAGTTCCCTGAGAGTTAGTAAGTCAAAAGGAAACTCCGACATAACTTCCAGGCAGCGTCGGAGCCAGCGAGCTACACTATTGCGAGAAGCCCACTGTGCCTTCTCGCTGTCGGAGGCATTTGGCAAGGTGGGCACAGCGCCCACTAGGGCCGGCACAGCGCCCAGTAGGGCCGGCACAGCGCCCACTAGGGCCGGCACAGCGCCCAGTAGGGCCGGCACAGCGCCCACTAGGGCCGGCACAGCGCCCAGTAGGACCGGCACAGCGCCCACTAGGGCCGGCACAGCGCCCAGTAGGACCGGCACAGCGCCCAGTAGGGCCGGCACAGCGCCCAGTAGGGTCATCACATTGCCCAGTAGGACCAGCACAGCACCCATTAGGACCGGCACAGCTCCCACTAGGACTGGCACAGCACCCAATAAGATCAGCGCAGCACCCAGTAGGACCACAACAGCACCTGAATGAAGCTATAGCACCTTAGGAAGCAATCTCTCTCTCTCTCCCTCTCTCCCTCTCTCCCTCTCTCCCTCTCCCCCCCCCCCATTTTTAGACTTTAGAGCAGTTAATGGTTTTATGGCAGAATTGAGCAGAGAGTACAGAGTTCCCACACATGCCCTGTCGCCACACAGGCACGGTGTCCCCCACCATCACCATGCCACACCAGCTCGTTAGAACTGACAAACCACAAGGCACAACATTATCGCCCAAAGTCCACAACTGACATTACGCTTCACTCTTGCATTCTACGGGTTTTGACCAAGGTACCCACCATTGCAGAATCATGCAGAAAGTACCTGATGATTTAATTGAGAAGACCAAATTGGGCATGCTAGGTCCAGTCCGCTTCTCTCAGTGTTTGAGCTGCCGGCAGGAAGCACAAGCACACGTGCTCCTCTGTCCTCACGTCGCACATTTAACACAAAGACTCCCGTGAAGACACACCCGTGATGCAACAGGGTGTCATCGCAAGCTGTGTCTCCAGTCGCGAAGCTCAGCATTAGGAAGCCCCGTGCTCACAGGTAAGAGCCACACCTCCATCAGTAGAGAAAGTGGTATTTGTACTGCTGCTAATGGTGCAGCACGCTCGTCTGGTGTGCTCCGCATCTGTCCTCCAATTGCTTCAAATGTGGGGTGAAAACGGAGTGCTACGTAGGAGGGCCCCTATTAATATTCCCAACAATATTCTTGCCAGGGCCAGCCTCAGGGTTACTAAGCTTACCGTCCATCCAGGGGCTTTTTATTCACCTCAGAATCAGGAAATAATCAGAAGGCAGATCCTCTGTTTCGGTGGATCTACGCTATTGCCCAGACCTGGACTTCGGGGTAATTATATAAACATGATAGCACTTTAGTGGGCTGCTCAACACTTATTATTTCAGTGAACCAATCAGTAGGTAACCCCTTGTGAGTCAAATTCTGACTCCCACTCGAGCAGTATGGTTACCTGTAAAAACACATGTGCATTGTCCCTGGTGGCTCAACCCAGGACCACCCATGCCTAATGAGGCCTGGGAGCCCATTTGGGTGCAGGGTGTGTTACCAGCCACACCAGCCTACAGAGACCAGCACCGTAGAGCTTCCTGAGAGCAGTTCCGCATCAGTGTGTTTGTAAAAGATGAGACAGGGAATGGTCTTAGGAGGTGAAGCCTGGATTGCACACAATAAGCCCGTTCCAGTGTCCCAGGGCTCCAAAGTTTTGGGGCTCTTTTCATTGTGACAAGCATTTTGGGTGTCGTGGAAATAATCAGAACTCTCCCAATGACGTCATGAAGCCCATGGAGTCTACAATCTTCATGGTCAGGGTACTTGCACAGATAGATCCAGCCCTTCCTATTCTCTCGCCGACAGAAGTCTTTTAAATGCCTCTCATGCCTGGGCTGGTGCAGGAGGCCTGGTAGTGCACCCAGGGTCATTTCTCTGAGTCCCCTCATCTTCCTATATTTCACCATTTTCAATCTTCAGGCTCCAACTCGTTCATCATCAATGCACTAAATTTTTATAAGAGACCTTGCAAGACTGTGGATTGTACTGATACTGTGCCTCAGCCACCTGCAAAATCAATATTTGAGTTTGTTTTTTAAGTATCTTTGCCACAGGGCTGGAAGAGACAAGAAATTATTTCTGTGGTTATAGAAAAGCCCTTGGTTTTGGGTCTATGACATGAGCTAGGGATTTAAGACTTTGAGGGTTTCATTCTTTCTTTCTAAGCTGTCTAGTTCCAGTTAAATAGAACATCTCCACCATTAAGTACAGAATCTCCATTTTCATTCCTTGACTTCTTGAAACCCTTAACCCTGGGTCTCTATCACTTATGATCAGGAAAGGTAGCATTCAGAGGGGTCAGAAGAGAAAAGTTTAATGAAGGGAATACTGTAAAAATTGTGAGCAGGAGTAATCTTGTCATCCCAAGGCAAGCAAGAGCAGAAAAGCTGTCGTTACTCCAACTGAGTTAGACAGGATCCCCCCAAAATCCATGTCCTGCCCATAAGCTCAGAATCTGACCTTATTTGGAAATTACGCCATGGTGAATGTAATCGATGAAAACGACGTTACACTGGGTAGGTGGGTTCTTAATCCAGTGTGACTCGTCCTCTCAAGAAGGGACGAGACGCAGACAGAGACCCAAGGAGAAGACCATGTGAAGACAGAGGCAAACCGGAATGAGGCGTCTTTAAACCCAAAAGCACGAGACAAAGGTGTGCAGCAAACTCCCCGGCGCCAGGCAGGGCCAGCTGCCGAGCCCACGGAACTGTGGGAAAATCACTTCCCGTTCACATCACCTTGTTGCCGCAGCCACAGAAACTCCCCCCATGGGGCCAGGAAAGGAAGCTGCCACCAATGGGAGAGTTTAATGAAGGGGATGTTGTAAAAGGGAATTCTGACAGGCAGTAGGACCCTTGGGAGGGAGGGAGGGAGGGTCCCCGAGATCCTGTCTCCTGGCAGGGTGGGAGCCGGGAGCCAAGGTCACCTCTCAGTGGCCCGGTCTTCTGCCAGTGCCCACCTTGTGTGCGATGCCACCAGAGGCTTGAGGGCCGCGGAGCTCATCGATGCAGCCCTCGGGGTCGTGTGCAGGCAGGCAGCCGAGTGAGGGGCTAGGCGGCGTGTCCAGAGGGCCAAGGCAGCCTGCGGCACGCCTCCAACCCCTTGTCTGCCAGGGGCCGGTCCTGCTGGTGAGAACGGCATGTGCTCCCTCTCCATATTGTTATTCCAGGGTAGGGAGTAACTCCGGCAGCGGGAGGATGGCACAGGCAGGAATGCGGTTAAGGGACCGCGTGGCCACCGCCAAGTCACGGCTGCCTGCCAGCACCTCGTCGCCCCTGCTCCCCACGTGCTGCCTCCACTCCGGACCTTCCTCCATCGCTCCTAGAATTCCAGGGCGCTGTCAGCACCGCACGTCCTGCTCTGACTCCCTGCACGGCCCGTCCCTGTTCCTCCCAGGGGAGCCAGGCGCTGCACAGCGGCCCCGGGACTGCGATCCACCGCTGCTGCGCTTAGGCCTGCAGCCACCTTCCCACAGAGAGCCATGTGACCCCCCCCACCCGCAGAGAGCCACGTGGCCTCCCCCCAGAGAGCACGTGACCTCCTCCCCACCCCCCCACCCCCACCCCACCCCCCGCAGAGAGCCACGTGACCTCCGGCGCGCGTCTCAGGCCACGTCACTCCTCTCCTCCTTACGCTCCTCCTCCTGCGCCTTTCCACTCAGAGGAGAGCCCACAGCCCTCCCATGGCCGGTGCAGTCCGACCCAGCCCAGCCCCCGGGTCTGTCCACCTGACCTCCCTCTCCCTCCGCTCCCCCTGCAGGTGGATTGCGCTGGCTTTTCCCTCTGCTGGAAGTGACCTTCCCCCAGACATCCTCACCTTCGATTTTTTCGGTCCCATGTCCTTGAACTCGTCTTAAGCATCTAGATGATGCATGGTCACCCGCCGCCTGCTGTACGTCACCGTTGTCCCATAGCACACACCGTGACCCAACACAGTGTCAGAGACGTGGGCAGGAGGCGTAGGTCTAACCGATCTGTGTCCTACTGCTGGAGTATTACTTCCAAGAGCAGGATTCTGTCCGTTTTGGTCACTGATGTATCTCAAGGTCTGCGAGGTCCCCCTCCGTTACAGTGCTCATCCCAGATTGACATAGAATTAACCTCGGAATGGAATCGGGGAGCAAATGGCACCCCTGGTGTGCTTCACTTGGGGCCCTTAAAGGACGATGCAAGGGGGTCATGTTTCTCATCACAGGAAGGATTTTACAGCAAGTCACTGCTGACGTCACCATCGTCGCTGGAAGTCACTGTGTAACTTACATGTCCAGAACACACTCTCTTTTCAAGTAATTGAATACGAATTGATTTTATACTTCTCAAAAGAATAAATACTCAAATCCTACGACACGGCATTGTCGCAAACCTCGTGATCACTCTTTTATACAGTTTAATTTCCCAACCTTGTCATCAACTCCTTGGACTTCTCCTCGGCCAAAGAAAGATGCTGCAGAACGCTAATGCGTGTGTCACTATCCCCTAAGACCTTCAATCCAGTCCTATTTCCTGACACGTGAAAGCATGTCACACACGAGTCTGACGTTTAAAGCATTTTATTATCTATGTTTGGAAACCAACAACAAAAACAGCAAGGTACGATCAGACTGCAGAGCCCTCACAGGGAGGCTTGAGAAAGCAATTTGCTATTTCAAGGAAATGATTTGCATCCCCTTAGATGGTAAATCCTCGGAAGGTGTGTCTACATTAAGATGGGTCCCCTCGCCCTCCAGGGGTACTTTGCTGCAGTCGGGTGTGCCCACTGGGCACAGTGAAAAACGTGGATGACGATCATGTCATAAAGTGAAATTACATTGTCTTCAAGGCATTATCTCCAGCGGCAGAACATTCTCTTCTTATTAGCGCATTCTATCTTGATAACGGATTTGTCTCAATAAGCCTGTAGCACTAACTTATTTGAATTGATTATATATATATCACAGTTTAAATGGCTTTCATCTGACCCATTTTAAATTCATTGCTTTATAATTTCTTTATGAGACAGGATTAGTAGGAGTAGGCAAGAGAATTCTTTTCTATTTCATTCTGGTTTTTATATGTCAAAGTGTATTTTCCATGCGCCAAAGTCAATTAGGTCTATTTTTCACATCTAAGGAAATTATAAACCAAAACAATAAAATAACAACAAAATTAAACTAAATACATTTACTGAATAGCATGAGGAATTTACATTTCTCTTCACAAGAGTAGTAATTACTAATCAAAGACCCAAATGGCCAAAAAAAAAAAAAATAGCAATCATGATGATGGTGCCTTTTATAATTGCCTTTATAGTATATTTTGCCTGTCAGGCTATCTGCTCCATTTTATTTGCGGGTTGTCTTCTGTTTGTCTAAAGTAATTATCATAAATCTTTCTAACTCATTTGTAAGTCGACCCCCAGAACCTTTGTTTCTCTGTTCATCTGTCCTTAGGTTGTCTTTGAAGACATGTGGGTCCATCCTTCACCATCACATCCAGTGTGCGCTTCCCCAGGGGAGCCCTAGGCGGTCGTCCTACACCCTTTCCCTCTTTCCTTCAGGGGCTGAGAGATTACTGAATGTACTAGTAAGAGTCATGAAAATTCCTGACCCAGCTTTGCCTTTAAATGTGCTTTTAGTTTTTAGAATGTTAGTTCTTCACTGCATTGATCATGGATGTTTATTTAAGCCCGAGCAACGGAAGATGAATAGTTAAAGCAGACACGATTGTCGTATTTGAAGCTCAGGGTAACTAGAGTGTTTTATTTCTACTCAGATAGGTCTAATGTGTATTTCTAACAAATACTTCTTGTCTTGTTGTCTGTTCTCATTTTCTTATTTTGTTGTTTATTCATTGACATGAGTTATTCCTATATGTCTTTTTTTCTTTTCTGAATTTATTTTACTTCCCAGAATATGAGTATCCAACGATTAAAATACCTGATAGGAGTATAGGTCTGTCCTCTGACTCTGACAACCTATGCGCATAGGATTCATATCGTAGGTCACACGTCATTTGCCTTAACAGATTCAAACACCAGCAACTTACTTGTTTCCGTATTGATCATCCTGTAGTCACCCTTCTTCTTGTGATGATGTGACATAATGCAATGTCTAGGTGATGACATAAAGTGTGCTGAAGAACTCGGCATTGTGACACAGCCTCAGGCTACTGCTGACCTTCGACAATACATATATCAGATGGAGGACCATACTCTTAAGGTGACCCTGGATCACCAAGCCATGATGATGTTCATGGTTGGGTATCAGGCAAGGATGAATTTCATGGTTGGGGAAATTTAAGTAATATTTTTGGACCACAGTTGACCAGGGGTCACTGAAATCCTGTAAAGCAAAACCATGGGTAAGTTCAGACTATTGTATTTGCCTTTTGTTTGTTAGGTGTCCTATACCCAGAAAGAAAAGGATGGATGTGGGGAGAAAGCAATGCATTCGGCTCAGAACAGCTTCCTCAAAGTGCCCTTGGTAATGACCTCAGAATGCATGGGAGGGAATGAATGAACATCAGGCCCAAGTCCAAGGCACGGCGCAGTGGTGGGGACTTGGGATGACAGCCATGCTGCGTGGTTTTCTCTTTATCTGAGTCACTGTAACATGGGGTTTTCCTCTTGAAGAGACCCCCTGGAGCTGTGTGAGGAAGGCACAAAGAAAACAAGGGGATAGCTGAGAAACGCTGTGCAGAGTAGAGGGGGAATGGCAATGCAACGGGGAGCAGTGCATCTCAGAGAGGTACTTGAGAAGGAAAAATCAAAGACATGAAGCATTAGCATCCTATTTGTAACGAGGACACCGCTGCTTGGCTTCCATATCCCCTTCCCCACGAAAAGAAATGGGGGTTCCAAGGCAGACATCTGACAGAGGGAGAAAGAGCCAACAGCATCCTGGGACATCTAGTCGTGCCGGCAATCGGAGACACGCTCAGGAATTAAAGGGACACGTCCGAGGAGAGAGGATCGCTTATCTGGGTGAGACAGTCTCTTGCAGCAAATATACACAGTCTTCTATAAAATCCCCAGTGTTACAATGAAACTATAACCAAGCCCTCAGACTTCTTTCCATTTCTAGGAAATGCAGGGACAGAGAATGGAATGAAACATCAGAGGTATCAGACAAGGTGAGACTGAGAAATCATCTACAAAGTACACAAAAATGAGTCTTTACAAAGCCAGTGTCATGAACAGGCCTGGGCAGCTTCTAGACACAAAGAAACTGAAGAGAATGATCAATTGCAAAGGTTGAAACTAGATTGGATCCTAATTTGGAGTTTTGAAAGCATAAAAGCTTTATCATAACAATTGGTTACATTCGTATGGAGACTCACTACTAAATGGCATTAAATGCATTATTTTTAAGCTTTATAAATGTACTGCTATTGATTGTTGGTTTAAATAATTAAAAGTCAAGAATTCATAGCATTCCACAAAACACAGGATAAAATGAGAAAAACAGTGAAGATCTTATTTCAAAAAAGCTGCCACCTAATTAGCCAAGGTGGATAGTAAAAACCCTGTGATTTGCAACTGTGTATGTACCTCCCTCAGGGAAGGATTGTTAGGTGATGGCGACTGTCCTCTTTCCAAGATGAATGCCAGTGTATTTAAATATGACGCAGCATGATTTCTGCATCACACTTTCAAGTGCACAGCCTAAGGGTGTCCATGTGTGTGCGCGCGTGTGCTTGTGTGCACGAGTGTGTGTGCGTGCACGTGTGTGCACCTGCGTGTGTGCATATGTGCATGAGTGTGTGTACCTGTGTGTGTGCACATGTGTGCGAGTGTGTGTGTGTGCACCTGTGTGTGTGTGTGCGCGCGCGCATGTGTGCATGTGTTTGCCCACGTGTGCGTGTGTGCACGCTTCTGTGTGCGTGTGTGTATGTGTGTGAGAGACAGAGGACAAATATTGTTAACTGTTGACAATATTCTTTCATGTACATGGGAGTATTCTTTAAACATTTCTTTATGTTAAAAAATGTATGTATGGGCAATTAAGGGAGCTAATGTTACTTGTTGAAATTAAAAAAAAAAAAACCTCATCCATGTAGAAAAAGTGCTGTAAAAGCAGTCTAATTAAGACTGAAAGATAATGCAATGTATTAACTTCCAGCAGAGGGTGTCTCGTCCAGGAAGAAAATGCACAAATTAGATAGATGGATGGTAGATACATGGATGACAGATAGATAGATAGATAGATAGTGATAATAAATAAATGATAGGTCATCTGTAACTTTAAATATGTAAACCCACAACACGTCAATAGAATTAAAGGAGCAAATGTTCTATTTATTTAAGCACCTTGCACTTAATACTGAGTATTTTAACAATCATGTCAAAACTGTATTATACTGTGAACCTAGGAGATTAATAAACTATCATGGATCAGTTTAATTTCATTGAACTATTTTGCAGTAGCTTAACCTATGAGAAAAGCATTTTATAAAGAGTACCTTTCAACAATAAATATTCATTTCAACCCCAAGCAGAGTTGTGAGTGGCGAGGTAAGTTTTTTCCTAGACTGGGGGAGCTAATAAATGACTTGATTGTGTTTCCCTGAGAAGCGTGTTGGTTGAGGCAGCTTGTTTTTACAGTTTCAAAGGAGTGTGGGAAGCACTGACACTCTTGGGGAATATTAATAAAATGCAGTGACAACAGCTTGGAGAACTGGAGTCCCTGTCACAGCAGGCCCGGCTTCTGCAGGGAGTAGTCAGGAGCCGCCCAGGAAAAGATGCTAAAGAGAACTGAGAGGGGAGGGCAGACGCCAGTCGTGGGAAGTCCTCGGGGGACCTCAGAGCCCCACTGCCGTTTCCCGGGGCCGGCGCCGAGGTGCAGTGGACACCCAGGCCCCCGTGGGCAGGCCTGGAATTCATTCCGCTGTTCCTAGCGGCCGAGACAGAGCGCGTCCACAGGCGTGCTCACGCAGGAGCCACAGCGCATGCTCAGCCCCAGCCGGCACAGGCGTGCTCGCGCAGGAGCCACAGCGCATGCTCAGCCCCCTCCCCGGCCCGCACGGGCGTCCTCACCCCCCGCCCGCACGGGCGTGCTCACGCAGGAGCCACGGCGCATGCTCAGCCCCCCCCTACCCGCACGGGCGTGCTCATGCAGGAGCCACGGCGCATGCTCAGCCCCCAGCCGGCACAGGCGTGCTCGCGCAGGAGCCACGGCGCGTGTTCCCGGGTCCCGACTCTCGCCCTTCCTTCACGTCCCGTGTGAGATGCTCGTTTTAAATGCCTCCGCTTCCTTGGGTGCGCAGCCTTCATCTTGTTCTGATCATTGTGCAACCAAACTCTTCTAGTCAAAGGGCTTCTTAGAGCTTTTACTTAACAAAATCCTATCTTGAGTGAGTCCAAAGAGGATGTAGACCTTTCTTTAACTTTTCATCAAATAATTCAAGAAGAAATTCAGGAGTGTATTTCATTCCAGGGTCACGTTTCAAAAGGAGGCGACCTAGCACATCGTTGCAGTTCACAGAAACAATTCCTACTCGGAAGACTTTATGGTAAGTTCCCGAAGAGCACCATAACATGAACAATTCGTACAGTTTTCTCAGGAATGCGATAGCCTGGCTCCGCCCAGGCAGCCGACTCTGTGTAACTTGGCCGCAATTTCAACTCAGTTTGCTGCTGTCTCGTCTGTATGTGATACAGACACTCATCCAGGCCCTCGGGCCCTTCGCAGGGGTGGGGTGGGTGGGGGACACGTCACTGAAGTCCCTAATTGCCTGGATTGTTAGAATGTTTCTTACAAATTTAGTGGCGTTCCTCCACCTTTCAGTCCGCGTTTTGAAGTCCCCTTTCGTCCACTTCCCCTGGACAGAATCCTGAATTGGTCACCGAGTCTTCACTCTGCTTTCCAGGACATCGGGACACACGCAGCGTTTTACGCGGTAGCATCTCCGAGGGCGTGAGGGTTCCTGGGTAGGAGCGCATCCTTCCTTTGGGTTCTGCCCGGCCTCGCTGTGTCCTCTTGTCCCCCTGCCGGGGGACTCAGCAGCCACTCAGAAGCCCCTGAGAAGTGTGTTCCGGACTCAGACCGCGACGCCCTCTCTCAGGGGGCGCAGAGCTGATGGGCTAACCCGCCACCCTCCCCCCGTTGGGGTTCTTGTCGTGCCTTCTTCCCATCATTGTACTCCAAGAGGAAACCATTGTCGCCCACAAATGGATTTGCCTTAAAAACGAACCCTTCAAAAAGCGGGAAAAATAAGGCGTGATGGTACATTTGCTTTTTGCTTCTCTGGTTCTGCTTGGTCTTCTCTGGCGCCAGGCCTGCGGGTGCCGCTGGGTGTGGCAGCGCTGACAGCTGGGACAGCTCAGGGGCTGGGGTAGGGTCCTGTCTGGGGCTTTGGCTTTTCTCCTCCAGAAGGTGGAGGATAGACTAGCATGTCACAGGGTTGCGGTGGGCACTGAGGTCTTCACAGAGGCCGAAGCACTTAAGTACCTGAGCGTCAGGCGTTAGGGAAGTGCTAACTCAAGTCTGACAGGGTCACAAATTAGCCCTCAGGTACATTGAACTCTATGGTTAATGACAAAGTGATGGAATAGGACCTGCTTCTTAACAGGCAGCCGCGATGCTCAGCCCTCAGGGTTGGCCGTGGTTTTACGCACCAGTAAAGGGGTTTCTTCTCTCTTCCCAGGAGAAATTAAGGAACGAGCATCTTCCATTGACTTCTGTGCTCCACAACCTTAGGATGGTGTTGTGCACAGAAATCACAGAAGCGTTTGCGTGAATGAAGCTGTGTTTATACCTCCCATTTTCAGAATTTTATTTCTCCCAAATCTTGGTTTATATCTGAGCTCCAGATTTCTTCTATGAGATCTAGACTTTCATGTTCAGCTGCCAGCTGACAATTCCAACCAGTGTCTTGAAGACCACCTGACATCAACCATTACCACGTAGAGCCAGTGGCCTGTCCTCTGCCGAACGGCTCTAGTTCCAGCCTGCTCTACTTCATAGGACAATGACAACATCAGTGTCCTTCTTCACAGGACAACGGGAAGATGTCACCTAAAATATCGCCCCTTTCTTTTCCCCCAATTTAGTCCAGTACCAAGATTGATTGTTGTTTCTTGATAATAATTTTATTATGAAAATGTTCGTGAAACTTCGCAGTGAATGGGGTTATGAAAGAGTAATGATCTGAAATTTGAATTGTTAAATATCTGTATTTGCATTTATGTTTGATACTGCATAAAACATCATTACAGTGAAGTTCAATTTACAGTAGCAGTGAAAAAGAGGTAATACCTAGGAAGAAAATAAAACAAAACATATGGACTCATATAGTGAAAATCATAACATGCTTCTTATGAACCAGAAAAAATTCAAAAAATGTAAAAAATATTCACAATACAGATGATAAAAGATAAATGCATTTAAAATATATAGTGTTCTTATAATCCATATGTCAAAGACCCCAAACTATTGTTACTAAAATGACATTCACCCTCCAAAATAATAAAATGGCTTATACACATGTGAAAATAGGCACATTTTTTATACTTACAAATGGAACCTAAAGAATAGCATGGCATTCTTCACAGATTAAATTTTCATAGATCAAAATTTTTATAACCCCAGAGGCATGCTCAGGCGCTGTTGCTCTGGGTGACCTGAAAGATGCTCAGCTTCACTGAAGGAAGTGTTATAGCATCGACCGTAACTACAGTTACACATTTCCAGTGAACCCCTGTCCTCTTTCTAGAAATCTATTCTAAAGATACACTCGTGCAATGGCACAAAAGTGTAAATGCGAAGTATTTTTTGCCACATTGTTTGTGACAAAAACAGCCAGAATGCCCTTTATCCAGCGTTCTATCAATAGAATGCTAAATAAATAAATTATGTACATCAGTGCAATGGTATTTAGGATAAAATCAAACAATAAGGTCACAAGATGTGTGTGTATGTGTGTGTGTGTGTGTGTGTGTGTGTGTGTGTAATCTCTAAAAGGCTGAATAAGAAATTCTGAAGAATGTCTTGGAACTGTATCATGGTAGTGGAATAATATATGTCATTGTATATAACCATTTGCATTGTTTGAAAAAATTTAATTTTAAAATGTTCACAAAAACACTTTAGTTTCCATACCAAAATTACTGTCAATATTTAATTATAAAATGTTAGGACTTCAACTGTTTATCATTGGTAAACTACAGTGGTCAAAATTATTTTTACAGAGTATTCTAGCCAGGCTTACAGATTCTTACATCTTAATTTTAATAAGAGGTTATTACTCTTCTAACAAGTTTTATTGTTAGATGGAAATCATATAGGGTGCACATTAATAGCAAAGATTTACAATCACACAGACCTGGATTTAATGCTAACCCTGCATTTTCTGGACATGTGGCCTCTGTCCATATTATATATGAGAATCAGTTTTTTCATCTGTAAGTTGAAAACATAGAACTTAGGCCCACAGAGCTATTGTGAAGGAATCAGTGATGTAGCTATAATCCTTATAATGGTACCCAGCATGTATAAGTATTTCAAAAAATGGATATTATTATTATTATGCATTATAGTTTTCAAACTTAATTTTGAACTCAGGGAGCTAAACTCCAAGAACTTGAAAGATAGCAAATCTCTCATGCTCAGTGATGCCAATTAGCTTTCAGTCACTCAGCTGGAACAGCAATAATTACGGAAGATTGCTTAAAATATGTGGACTTCACATATTCCCTGAAATACGGTACAGAGATAATTCAGGATCTCCACCAGAATATGAAAGGGGAGGAGTGGGAAATGTTGACATGTCCCCTTCGTTTGTATCTCTTGAACTTATTCCTTAGGCCTATGTTGAGAGATGTTCTAAAAACAGATGTTTAATTTCAGTAAACATTGTAGATAATTTATGAGGGTCCTTAAAAGAAATGCTGTCTTGTCTAGTAATGGAAATAGGCCTATATTAACGGATGCTGTAAAGTCAGATGTTTCCAAATCGGGACCTACTACAGAACTCCTGAGTTATGGACACAGTGACCTGTGTAATGGACACCACTTCCTCCTCCATATTAGCTTCTAGAAAGCTGGAAGCCAACTCTGCGGCCCACTCAGAGCAAAGGCGAAAGGCTTTAAGAATTGATTTTTGTATTAGTCTCATTTTGGGATCCATTTTATGAGTCCCTAACTTTGTATTCCTCTCCTCTTTCCCACCTACTTCTATTCTAGGACACCTTAATGCATTTTATGTATCTATTGTTTCAACAAATATTTATTGATCTTCTACTAATGGGCCAAGAACTGGGATGGACACTAGGACTGGAGTGGATTGCAGAGTACATGACCTTGCCAATAGAAAACGTGCACTCAAGGTAGGCTTCCTTTAAAAGGCAATTTACTAATTAATTGCCTAATAAAAAATGCTCATGGTGGACAGAGAAGTTATATCCACATCCAGAATAAGTGTCCATTCCAGCGAGGGAGAGCCAGTCTCCCCATGGTGGATACAATCCACCCGCCACCCAGAGGCAGACCTCGGAAGGGAGGCGTGTCAGACGCTCCGCGTTGTCCCCGACGCTGGCCCAGGTGCGTTCGACCCGTCAGGGCTCAGATCAGCTCTGGGGATGGGGAGTCCTCCTGGTTACCTGAACGCTGAGCATTCACTTCAGGCACCCGCAAGCCCGCCTTAAAAGCTTGACTGTAGACCGGATCCCGTCCATCAGAGCGGTACCAGCCCGATAACGGTCTCACCTGTCGGTTCCTGCTACGACATCCACTTGCAGCCCCCGATGGGACGTCCATCGTATGTCAAGAATTTTTTTTTCTCTTGCTGTTTTTAAACTTCTCTCTCGGTCTCTGACGTCAGACGGTTAGTTTCATTACAATGAGTCTGTGTTGGGGAAGATCTTTTTGGAGTAGGTAAGAAGGAGGAATTCCCTCTGGATGTTACCATAATACAGTCAGTATCCTGGAGAAGTGAATCTGACTGTGTTGCCTAGAAGTCAACTGAGCTGAGTTGAAAGGGGCAGGAAGGTAACACACACAGAAGCAGGAAATGCTAAATAAGGGGGTGAAATGTCAGGAACGGAAGGACAGAATGTGTCCCCCAAAACTGCCGGGGCTTGTCTTTCCCCTTCAGTGGAGAGGTTTACTATCTTTCAAGTTCTTGGAGTTTAGCTCCCTGAGTTCAAAATTAAGTTTGAAAACAGTAATGCATAATAATAATAATATTCATTTTTTGAAATACTTATACATGCTGGGTACCATTATGAGGATTAGCTGCAGGAGTGGCTGCAGGAGGGACCACACCCCTCTGTGTCATCAGCGGGGCCGGCCAGGATGACACAGTGACCCGGCACAATGTAATAATGTCCAAATGTTCCACGGCAGCCGCCTGCAAAGGACAGAGGAGGCATTACTGCTCCACTCCGCTACACACTCCCAGGCCCTGCACGTCAGAATATGGAAAACAAACAGAACAAACAAAAACAAAGAGAGCTCCACTCTGAAGCAAGGGAGGCTCTCCGTTTTCCACTGATCTTAAGACCATTAAATGCTACTACATCTGCCACTTAATATCAAAGGGTAGCTAGCTTTCATGTAAATTAGCTAATACCTGAGATCTATGCATTAAAAATACAATAATAGTGATATTATTTATCCTCTGCAAATTCCATCCAAGAATATTGCCTTGGCTTTCTTCATTATATTGGACTAAAACTTCAGGTAACTTCTTGACAACATTATGGGAAAAATATTCATGCAGATTTACTGGGACTAGGCCTCATTCTCCTTCAATCCCAACGGGCCAGATCTAAGAGGGAATTTTCTATTCAAAGAGAAATACCAACTGCGATTACTTCCATGTAGCTTTAAATAAGGCATGCGCATTATCATTAGGAACCTGAAATCAAAGGATAAGATCTGAAGTCAGACTGGTGCCGGGTTGTGAATAATGGAACATATAAGCATGATGAATATTTTTAATTTGATATCATGAAACGGGAAATTAAATCAAACGTTCTCCAATTAAAAGTTGTCATTTCTTTTTTTTTTTTTTTTTTTATGGTAAAGGAAAGAATCTCCAAGATATTCCTGCACAACCAGCATCTTACCTGACTCACTGAGCTGGGCACCAATGACACATCTTACTGATAACAGAAAATTTGAATGATTGAAATCCTGATATATTTTTGGAAATTAAAAAAAAAAAAATGTCCCTTGCATAAGATCTCACAGCTTCCTAGTATGGGTATGACCATGGGAAAAAAATGTTCTAGACAGAACTAATAAAAGTACAAAAATGGATCAGACTTTCTCAAGGACAAAAATCAGAGAGAATCAGCAAAATACATTTTTTGCTGTGTATGCTCAAAGTAATATATAATGTCCTCAATAACACTGACAAACCACGACATAAAAAATAATTAGAAAATGCAAAGGGGAAACATTGCTACTAAAAATATTTATTAGAAAATAGAGATGGGAATTGTGTATAATTAAGGAGTGTATAAATACTATCATTTGAAGTTATATATTTTATTTTGTTCTCCTAACCAATGGCAGAGTCATCAAAATTAAGTTATAATAAATGGATTTTCTTTTGATATTAGAAAATCAACTAAGAAAGGAGACCAGGCCATTTTATGTTTAAAACTGACATTAAGTAACATTGTTTTTTGTTTTTGTTTTTCTTTTGTAGCTGCAATAAAAGAGGACAAATAGAAAGAAATTATGCACATTAGGAAAGCATAAAGTATGAAGAAATTATATATATATATATATATATATATATATGCGTATATATATATATATATATATATATATATGCGTATTTTCTAATTCTTAGGGTCTATTGGCAAGCTAAACAAAGGCAAAGTGAAGACAGCATACATGCCAAGCCTGTCAGAGAGGAATTTCTCAGAAAAAGAACCTTCCTGGCCTTGTTTTCTAGGAAAGTGTTCATAGACCTACCAGGGTGAGACCATGAATTCCGAGAGAGGAACAAACACAACCTATCAGGTGGGAACTGAACCGGGGTAACATGGCAGAACCATGTGGCAGACCCTAATCTAGAACTTGAGAATTCGTGGTGAGGGGTGTCATGACTGTTACATGCTCCGTCGTTAAGTGGAGCGCAGGGCACCACGTAGCGAGATGTGGTTCAACACAAGACCACAAGACAAACTGACACAGAGAAGTTTATGACTCACAGGTCCCGGAGAAAGGGGGACACGCAGGGAGGTCAATGCAGGGTGCAGGCAGAGACGAAGGACCTAGGTCCTATGCTTTCATTTCGGGTCCCTTTGTGGAGCGCGTGGTGGTTTCCAGGCTAAAGCTGCGTTAGTCCATTCACACCAAAAAGAGCAGGTAAGCCCCCGGGGGTCTGTTTAAGAGCGCTGGGAGGAAGGGGAGACGATTGACAAAAGGGCTTTTGGGGGAGCATCTTAGGAACTTCCATATGCCTGTGAAACTCTAGACTGTTCCCCAGGGCATGTGTGTGCACAAAGGGGCTGCTGTCAGTTGAAGGCCTCCACAGGCCACTTGGCCAAACAAATGGCTGATGAGGCAGCAATGCCATGGCGTAGCTAAGTTAAATCTCCACACAGGGGCACTGCCCTGGCTCTGTCGCCAGAGTTCTGGGTCTTAAGCTTTATAATTGCAGCTGTAGATGTGACAGAAATGGGGGTGTTCATTTCCTAAGGCTGCCATCACAAACGGCCACAAACTCGGTAGTTTAGAACAGGAATTTATTCTCTCACAGTTCTGGAGGCCAGAAGTCTGAAAGCAAGATGTCAGCAGAAGGAATTCTTTCTAAGGGCTATGAGGGCGGATCTGTTCCAGGCTTTTCTACCAGCTTCTGGAGGTTTTCTGGCAATCCTTGGCTGGCCTTGGTCGTAGGTGCATCACTCCATCATCACATGCTGTGATCTCTGTGACTTCACATGGCCTTTTTATAGGGACAACAGTCATTAGATATAGGGCCCGGCCATCCAGTAAGACTTTATCTTAAGTCATTGCCTCCGCAAAGACTCTATTTTGAAGAAGGGCGCATCCTGAGGGCCTGGATATACATGAATTTAAATACTGTTTGGCCCAGTGGAGTGTGGCCACTGGCTTCTCAAATTGACATCTATCCCAGCATTCCCAGTACTCATAACCCATTCTAGAATTATTTCTAAATCCAAAAAAGACACCTAAATATCAACTGAAAAACTTCCAAATCTCATCATTTCGATCATTGAAATCAGGCGCAGGAGAGACCCTGGATTTGATCCCCCCAAGGAAATACTGGTCCCCGTCTGCGGACTTCTGAAGCTGCAAAGCATTCGTCTCCTTTCAAAGCACAACCGGGACGGGCGTAGGGTAGACATTCCCATTCCGAAAGAAAAGAAAGGACTTAAGGGGTCACACACCCAAAGCAAGTTGGAAACCTGGCGGGGTCCTTTCATCAGGTTTTGAGGCCTGAGAGTAACTCTCTGCGGCTTTCTCTGCTCACTGAGACCTTGAAACCCCCAGCAGCCTCTGAGCTCAACCATGTCCTGCGGCCCAGCCCCTGAGCAGTCCATGGCTGGTGGGGCCCCACCCCAGAGCTCTCTGTTTGCTTGTTTGCTTGTTTGCGAATAAATAAACAGAGAGGCAAATAAGTAAAATTCAATCATTATACACTTCTAATTGATGACTTTAGAGGGAGCTATCATGGGACACGATTTAGTTGCAGGATTTAGTTTATTTCCATTGCAGATGGACGATTATTTTTTACATTTATAAACCCACAAGAGCTGTTCAGCTAGAGTTGGTTAGCAAGAGCTGAAAAGGAGAGTCTTCCATTAAATCAAATCACTTAATTACCACTCCCAACCTGAGGTCATTATGAATCAAAGAGACCACGAAGTTATTAAGGAAAAGGGCAAACAGGTTTAGGCTGTGCCAGGTGAGTTTTACAGGTGAAGTTATTCTTGTGCATGAAGATCGGATTCACTGAACGAGAGGCAAGTCTGAGGGAATGGCGGCTCTGTAGCTTTCTCTGAGGAGTGTTAGAAATACACTTTTACATAGATTGACTTCGTTATTCTATACAGTGTCCCATATTTGAGTATGGTGCAGTCTCACATATTAAAATAACTTATAATAATTATTTCTGGTTCCCTATGTAAATATGTATGTGAAGACAAGTATTATTTGCAATGCACTATCATTTGAATGCCTAGTACATAGGTATTATATATTTCGCATACATATTATGTCCACCAGAAAATGAATTAGCATCAGGATACAGATTCTACACGTAAGAGCTCACTTTTTCAAGGAAAGAGAGTTTCAATAAAAAGTAGTACTTAACTGTTCTATAAAACAGATCATACAATACTTTCTCATTGAATCATATAATGCACTAAGTATGATGTCAATAACCTTGTAATCAGCATAATAAATACTGCAACTCATTAATGCTAAATTACTGATATTTGGGCATTTTAAATGAGAATCCATAATATTATTTACAATTTGACCTCTGGAGAATGTTTACTAGGTATTCCCATCCAGTTTTATCCTTGGATTGATGAATAAATTTTCATGATAAATTCAAAATTATAGACACAAATATTTTCTTAATAACAGAATAGTTATAATTCTGGGGAAATTGGAAAATAGCAGAAACAAATGGATAATAGAAAAATAGAATTATAGATAAATATTCATGCACTGTAAGTGAAATTTTAGTTGTTTAAATTAATTTTAAATACTTACTTTTATTAATAGTAGTAAATTGAGATCAAAGTTGCATCCGATTAAATAGAATTGACTTATTTATTGGTTAATTTTCAAATAAGTCAATCTATATCTGTTGGTTTGTTTTTTAAATATTACGCTTTTGCTTTGAAACTTTGCCAATTTGGATTTCACTAATGGAAAAATGAGAGATTTTGGATATTTCCTTAAATGAATCATATATCCAGAATTAAACTATTATGTGTCCTTAAATTTTATAAGGCTTATTCTTAAAAGAATCAAGACCATCCATGACTTTAAAAACATATGCACACACGCAATACCATGTGCACACATCTCAGACTTCTCCTGCTTAGTGGTCTGTACAAAGAGCCACACCGAGAGACAAATGTGGAAAACCAAGCCACGTCTTGTGTTTGTATGTGTGTGTGCGTGTTTACGTATGTGGTGTGGGTAGATACACTAGATCTCTCGTCGCTCTCATAGCAAGCCCTGCCCCCTCACCTGAAATAAGCCACACCGCTCTCTAGCAACTGCTCTCTAGGGCTCCTCGACCCTTTCTCCGCACCCACTCCGCATTCTGCTGCATGACCCAGTTCTCCTCTCCAGTTCTGCTGCCCTCCCTCAGGCATGGTTACTGAGCCTCTCCTCTGTGGTCAATTAGCATTTTGTTCTGTCTTGTCTTGTATCATTAATCACATTTTTACATGATGGACCATTTATATGTTGGTTTACACAATTAAACTACTGACGTCATTTAAAAAAAATTATGTACAGCATTTAGTCTTTATAACCAAGCACAGTTTGAGCGATAATTGGCAGCAGCTAAAAACAAGTTTTGTTGAAAGAAGGACTAGAGAAATTATGTTATGTATCATTTTGGTTATCCTAGTCAAGTTAAAGGTAACTGATCACATCATTTTTCTATAACAGAAATAATTGACCAAACTGAATGCAGGACAGATCACGATAATTTCTTTGTGGCCCATTTGGACCAGAAGCCAAGCAATCAACTGCTTTGTAAGATGTGGCTACTGACTTTAAATAACATTGACTAATCAGCAAATAAAAGGTAATTTATTCAGTAACCATTAAAATGATTTTCCAAATAGGAGTCTCAAATCACAGCTAAGCGATGCCTTTGCAATGTATTATGTATATTGTCCTAGGTGGTATGAAAATAACTGTAAAATATACAACAGGAGGAAGTCAGACTTCTTCTAAAAATCCCAGTTAGCAAATAAAATTTAAAACCCAGGGAGGTCATTTCCCCTAAAACGTGGATTTTGGACAAAGGCAAGCATCCGAGTAATGTGTGACTCCATTAAGAACTAGCTGAGTGACCTTGAGCATGTCGCTTATCTTCTCTCAGCCATAGTTTCTTCAAATCAAACATGGGCACAATAACACCTATTGCAAACGTTTGCTGGGAAGAACAAAAGTTATTATAAGCACCCAGCATAATACTGCAGATATTTAAAAGGAAATTCCCTAGATTGGAGAAATGTTTTATATCTAGATACAAATGTGGATTCCTGTGGTAGTAAATACACGTCTGGTGGTTTCAGAGAGCTCTTGGCAGAACGGCCTACCTTTCTACTGTCTGATCACAATAGGAGAACACTAGACGCACACAATTAAAGCCCAGGTTAATCAAAATACTGCTTGACAAAGCAAATAATCGGGCCGCGCTCGGCGAGCTCTGCGGTAGACAGTAATTAACGTGCAGCATCTCCAGCATTTGAGTACAACTTCCCATTTCCATTTAAACCTCACAGAGTGCCGTCTACACATTTTTTAATGGCGCCCATGATAATAATATATTCTCTTTTTAATCATATTCCACGTTGCAAGAAATGAAGCTTGCAATTTTCCCAGGTGTTTAGCAAATGACTACCGCAAGCTAATTCTCTCCCCCCAAGTTAAGACTTTCAACAGAGAACACATTAACGACCTGCTCACGCGGTTCCCGTACAGCAGAAGGTAAGTTAATCTGTGCCTCAATTACATCCAGGTTGTGCATTTATAGCACCCTGCGGGCAGCAGTGAGAAAGCTGCAAATGGACTCATCCTGCTTTTGTAACTGTCTACTCCATTACAGCAGAGAAAGGCTGAGAACGTGAAAAGGAAGCAGACAAAAAGAAATACGTACAAGGGCGGTACAGGAGAGAAATGGATAAAACATGGTTTAATGGGGACTTGATATGAAATGACAACTAAGAGCATAGATTTAAAACCCTTTCAATTAACTTTATGTGTGTATTAACATATATAGGCATGAAATACACATACACATGGCCTACTCCAGCCACATTTTATCTTATGTATCTGTGTTTAGCTTGAATGACAAAATCAAGAACAGTCTGCCCATCAAATCACATAAGGAAAAGATTTATAGTCTCTACCAAGAAACAGACCTTGGGAATACCTATACTTGGTGCAGGCCAGTTTATGAATTCCTATAAACTCAAGATGGAGCTGCTTTCCTGCACTTCTCAGAGATCTCAAGGAGCTCAATTTGCAATATGTAATTTGGATTTACAAAATATAGATCCAAGGTATTTAAAACACTGTCCCACATGTGTGTTTGAGTTATGAATTTACAGCTCGATGAAATAATGATTTAAAAATCTACCCATAAATTACAAGTTGGGAACAGCTTTCTATTTTTATTCTGACATTCAGTCAGAGTTTACTGGCCTTACTGACAGTGAAATTTCAAAATAATGTAAATAGAATGGTAATGAAATAATGTATGTTCTGATTTTTTTTTTTACTTTGATCAATAGCATGATAGGATATAATAATTAAATGTGATTCACAAACCTTAGCATATTTGTAACGCTAACCTTTAGGACTCCTAAGGACAAAAACTGTAGAAAGGTAAAAAATTTCTAGGTTAAAAATAAAATATATATTAAACTTGGAGCACATTGTTTCCAATATTTTTTTTCCAAGACACTAAAAAACTTTAAAATTGTTTTTCAAAGGTAATGGCTTAAGCATTTACAGTTTTATATTATGACCCAAAAAATGAGAACTAAAGAAATAATAATCCAAGCAATCAGCATTTAAATCTCTCTACTGCTCAGAAAACCTGCAAGAGTTCCTTTTTCTTTTCTTTGATGTTCATTTGATTCACACTGACACAATATGAAAAACTCTCTTCCCTTTTCTGTTAGCTTACAGGTATTTCCACTCCCGAACCTGCGTGGGAAGGAGGCAAAAAGACCCTGCCTCATTGTATTTCTGCATTCAGCACTCTTACTTCTCCCCTTTGAAGTCTCCTGACTTGAGGAGCTCCCCAGGGCAGGCACTGAAAGCACAATGTACAACAGCGGTGTCCACTGAACTGAAGAGGTGCCCGGCAATACCCAACAGGCCGGATCACTTCCTGGTGCCCAGCAGACACTCGGCCGAGCCCTAAAGCATACAGTCAGCAAGAGAGCTTCCGGTTGGCAGGAGCTTTAAAGTTCGGCCTCTACTGCTTGCTCTGCTTTCCTCAGCCTTTATAAGTGAGGAAAGACGGTCATTGCCAAGTGACCAACGTGACGGCCCCCTTATAAGCCTTCAGCGGCCCGCCAGAACATTGCAGTGAAGACCAAATGTTACCACGGCGCATGTGCGTGTATTTGTGTTCTGGGTTCCTCCTTCCTTTCCCGACCCACATCCTGTCACTCTCCAACACCAACCCCGAGGCTAGCCACACTGAATGTCACCCCGTCTCCCACCTCCATCCCAGCACTTCAAGCGTCCATGTCGTCATAAACGCGCTGGCTCTCCTTCAAAGGCCCTCCACCTTACGTCACCGCCGGCGTGTCCAACCCGCGGCCCACCACGGCTTTGAGTGCGGCCCCACACAAATTCATCAACTTTCCAAAAACACCATCAGATTTTTTTGTGACGCTTTTTTGTTTGTTTGTTTGTTTGTTTTTAGCTCATCAGCTGTCATTAGTGTGAGTGTATTGTATGTGCGGCCCAAGACAATTCTTCTTCCAATTGGCCCAGGGTAGCCAAAAGGTTGGACCCTCATGATCTAGAAGATTCTCAGTTATGTTTTAAATCCAGCTAAGGTGCTGACGTCCTAGTAATTTCTCCCTTGATACATTCTCAAAGCAATGTTATTTCTTCCTCCATGTAACCTCTCTACTGAACATGATTACTAAATGGCACATTTGTCTCCACAACTATACAGTACGTTGTATTTTCTTTTTGTTTGTTCTCAGTCAGAAACCTTAAACAAGAATAGGCAGTCAATATGCATGTGAATGTGGCATCAATACCTTCAGTAACTAAGCCGCTATTGCCTAAGACTCATAAACTTGAAAGTCCAATTCACTTCTATACACACGTAGTATTTAAACATCTGGAGACGTGCCCAGTTAAGACCTGAGAGGCCAAATCACTGTGTATTTCAATCTTTAAAGTTGTTAAGATAAATGGAAATTAAATAAGCTATGATAATGGGGAAACTCATTAGGTTCACAAACTTAATGTCAGACCTTGTATATAATGTATATACAAACATATTTACATGATTCATCCCAACACTTGTCTGTATACCAATTTATTTAACAGATGTTATTAAGAACCTACTATGCAACCAATAATAAATTTCAAACTTTTCCTGCCTGTTTACCCAACTGCAATAGAAGTGGTTGGTAGATGCACAGTGTCCTATACAATAAGGCATAAACATTAGGTTTTAGAAAAGTTTTTTCTTTACAGAGAAACTTGCCTTCTTTTTCAGATGATAAAAATGACTACATTACTCATCTTTGTATCACCTGAAATGTCTACCATTATTTCTTACACATATCCACTTTAATAAAGTGCAGAAATTAAATTCACTAATTTTTACCTTAGCTATCAAAAATACAGGGGAAAATTTATTCATTTAATAAGCTTGATAGCTACTCATTCTATTCTGAGAATTTTTATTTTATATTTTCTTACTTGTGTTAAGGCAATGCAAATATTTTGGAAGCAGACAGAATATAAATTATATACAGGCTGTGACACTCTTCTAGAATCATTATCTCATTCTACAAGGTTGGTACCAGCAAAGCAACTACATTATTGAGTTGCACTATGTGTACTCGAGTGATGCAAATTTTTTGCCTACCAGAAAACCATGGCAATAGCAAACTAAAGTCATAAAAAGCGATAACGTAATAATCGTTTTGTCGAACACTCCCACCTTCCCTTCACCTAGTGTGAAGGAACTCAAACAAACCTCGCCTCTCTGATACAGTGCCATGCTTGCCCTGACACCAAGTATTGCTTTTCTTTAGACTCTTCCAATAAATTTGACCTTTAAAGTGAAATAAAATTTGAACTATAAAAAGGTAACATTTTTATTATTTTCACTTTTTGTCATCTCTAAGCAGACATTATTTTTACCTGCTTTTAAACAACTTTCATTGGAAAACAACCTTTTGTGTTGGTTTTGAATATAACTGGAGAGTCCACATCAAAGGGGAGATCTGACTCTCCATCACTGCCATGTCTTCAGTGTTGACTCTAAATGAAATACATTCATCAGAGCCCTTCACTGACTTAAAATTTACTTTGTGGCACCGAGGTATGAACTTACAGAATCAGAAATCTAAGGAAGATACAGGTAAACACATGAGTGTGTGTACATTCACAGTACCAAGAAATGTGTGAGTACATATAAATTAAGCAGATCAAATTCCTTGTTCATATCATCAGCTTTGTGTCTAACTATATCTGGGTCTAAGAACCATAATTTCACTGGATTAAATGGAGGATGAAGAGAAGGCAGGAGGAGAATGAAGCATTACAAGCCTGTAACTTGTATTAACAAATGACTGTGCTTTCTGAGGAGGAAAATATGTCTTCCATCACATTTCAATCCTGTTTTCCCCGTAGCTGGCTAGTTACATTAAAAAGAACGTACATAGCTTTTTTAGTTTGATCTAGTCCCGTTTATGTATTTTTGCTTTTACTTCCTTTGAGATCAGGTTCATGAAGTCCTCTCTGAACCTAAGGTCTGTAAGTTTAGTCCCAGTGTTTTCTGGTATACAGTTTATTGTTTCCAGTCTTATGTGAAGGTCTTTAATTCATTTTGATTTAATTTTGGTATGTGGTTACAGTTTGCAAAAGAAACCATCAACAAAGCAAAGAAACAACCAACTGAATGGGAGAAAATATTTGCAAACAACTCCTCTGATAAAGGGCTAATATCCAAAATATATAAAGAGCTTATGAATCAACAACAACAAAAAAATCCAATTAAAAAGAGGACCTGAACAGACATTTCACCCAGAAAGACATACAAATGGCCAGCAGACACATAAAAAACTGCTCATCCTCATTAGCTATCAGGGAAACGCAAATAAAACTACAATGAGACACCACCTCACACCTGTGAGATTGGCTGTTGTCAACAAGACAAGGAGTAACAGGTGCTGGGGAGGCTGTGGAGAGAAAGGAACCCTCACACACTGCTGGTGGGAGTGCAAATTGGTACAACTGACATGGAGGTTGGTGTGGGGAGGTTCCTCAGAAAACTGGGAATGGAGTTACCATATGACCCAGCAATCCCTCTTTTGGGGATCTACCCCCAAAATATGAAAATCTTAGACCATAAACACATACGTACCCGAATGTTTATTACAGCGCTGTTCACAATGGCCAAGACATGGAAACAACCAAAGTGCCCTGCGACAGATGACTGGATAAAGAAGCTGTGGTGCATACACACAATGGAATATTACTCAGCTGTAAGAAAGGATGAAACACTGCCATTTGTGACAACATGGATGGACCCTGAGATTATCAGGCTAAGTGAAATAAGCCAGACAGACAAAATCAAGAACCATAGGACCTCACTCATATGTGGAATATAAAAAACAGAAAGCAACAAAGAAACAAAAACTCATGGACACAGTCAGTGGTTACCTCAGCGTAAGGGGGAGGGGGGTGGGAGAAGAGGGAGGGGAGTTAAATATATGGTGATGGAAAGCTAACTGACTCTGGGTGGTGAACGCACAATGCAACACACTGGCAATGCACTGTAGAACTGCACACCTAGAACCTATGTAATTTTTACTAACAAATGTCACCCCAATACATTTAACAACAATACTAAAAAGAATATAAAACCACTGAATGTCACACACAAGCATTTGCCCTAGTCAGTCTTGGCCATGCCCTTAGCTTCCTATTTATCTTGCTTATTTTGTTAGGTTTGATTCTTTGTGATATCACAATAATTTCTAATCTTGTACTAAGGTATAATGAAGACGATCTAAAGAATGAATAAAAAATATAGCAGAAGGAAGTTCTAAATGAGTGAGTTTTCCAGAGTTTCTTGGAAGATGTAGTACCCGGTCTTTAAAATAGCATTTTATAATGTCAAGAAAAGAGTTTTTTTCACACTAGGCTTGCCATGGAGTGGCATTAAAAAGCAAATTAAAAATGTACGCCAAGCTAGAAAATACTTTTGAATAGTAACTATGCCACTTGGGTGTGCCGACGCATCAATCTACTTGTCAGCAAAAAAGAAAAACAAAACCAAACAAAACAATGTAATCTTTTAGCTACTTGTCTCGTGATTTCTGCCTCAGGTGCTTATGAAATAATTGCTAACTTTTGAGGGTATGTGCATTACTTAGACAATGAATATTTTAACTAGAAAAACTCTAGTGAATGATTAATCTATTGAATGATTAATGATAGTTTTGACACAACTGGGTTGTTGCTACTGTTATTTTCTGCCGATTTAATATGGACCTACATTTCCGTTTAATAGTTTGGCTTTACTGTGTCATTTATACACTGTGCATATTATCAGAATTATCAGAATGAACTTTTAGTAATCTAGTCATCGTCTCCACTCCAAATGATTCAATAAGATGACATGCTGCTACTAGAAATAGTTCTTAATATTAGAAACCTAGCCAAGGGGACATCAAATCTGTCAGCAGAACGACAGTCCTGACTCCATCAATAATCCGTGGCACTTTTGTGTTCCCTGTCTGAGGTATTACACAGCTCTGATGACAGCCACTTCAACTTCATCATGTGATCCACTGGGACAGAAACTCATAACTGGCGGTCAACACAGAACCTCCGTATTAAAGGTGGTAACGACAGCCAGTCAGTACGGGAGGGATTATAAGCACAGCACTGGATGGGAAAATTGGGGGGAAAACAGTTGGACATAAACCTGACAAAAACAAGCCCAGAAGGACAGTTTCTTCAACATTAAAGGCAAGAAAGGAATGGACATCTTTGAAAGATATGCTTCGGGTAGCTCGGCAATCGTGTGCCTTTAGGAGCTGTGGCCACACACACGCAGTCACCAAGGCTGAGCTATCTTACTGTGCACCTATCAGATCAGCAGGTCTGTTCCTGATGCTCACGGAGGCCACTACATTTACCTCTCCTAAACGCACTGCATGGATTCAGGATCTCTCACGGGCAGCGCCGTGGGGTGGTAGGGTGCTGGGTAGCTCGTACCAGTCACAACGGCTGATGGTTAAAATTTCAGGAATTGTGGGTGCCAGTCATTGAACACAAATATTACTAAAAAATAGGTAAAGTTACAAGTAAATGAATTATACAAAAGTAATGTGCAAAAAGTCATCCCCTTTTAGAATTTGTTACCACATTTTACTACTATTAATAACTATACCCTTGAAGGTATTCATGTCTATTACCTGGAAGATAGAAGTAGCCACAGCACGGATATCAGCCGGTGCCAGAAACACGGGCTGCGTCTCCCCTCCAAGGCTGCTGGCACGATACGTACCAGCACATCACTGGGTCCTAACGTTTTATATGATCAACACTGGGCTTCACATTTGTAAAGAGAAGCACTTGTTCTTGCCACATTAAATCTTTATTAAAATATAAGCTAAGAATTTAACCACTCTTTTTAGGTGCCATTACGCTGAGAAACAGTTTCCATAGGACTCTCAAGAGTTTCATTAAACTGAGCTCAGCAATCAACTTTATCAGTTCATCCCAGGAGCTCAAATGTCCTCTAACTCGCGTGTCATTCATTTCAAACTTTTAAAACAATAAAACAATTCCAAGATAAAAAAAATCTAACAAATACTTTTAAATGTTGTCCTCTTAAGTTTAAAATAGTAGGCACATATCTACATCTATTCATAGTCACTGACAGGTAAGGGGACCTGCTCATGGATTAGCCAGATACGCAGATGAGCGTCCACAGTGTTTGCACAGAACACCTCTTGTGACGGTTGATGAAATCATATGGATTCCATCTAAGGCAGAAGTGGAGGTGACTTCAATTTCAGGTAGACATTCAAGTCTTAAACATGCAGAATTTAGTAAACTGACTTTAATTAAAAGCTAAAGGCACCTTCCTCAGGAGTTGAAAAATAATTTGAAATTTTGTAGTCTTATTAATAGATCAATGGTATTAAAAATGGCCTTGAGACATTTTTTGGTTCGGCTTCAATTGCTTAGGAAGATGAATGTAGCTTTACCCATGTACTGTGACATCTGTCCTATTTTGAAACATCACACAAGGAAGAAGTTCATCAGAAACTCATTGCTAATCTAATCCATGATTTAATAATTACTGTAAATCAATTTCTTATTTTTAATAACCTCTCTTTTACTACAGTTATATCCACATGTTATGTAAATAGTCATTGTTAAAATATATATTAGCCTTTCACCATTTGTGCATACATAAATCAAATGACTATCGATCATTAAGAGAAAATGTCAAATAGAACACAAAACTATTATATGCAGACTTATGTTTTTTTGCAGAATTAAAGAAATCACAAAGATTTTACTTTTTGTTAATGTTTTTACTTGATTAGAGTTCAAAAATATTTAAGATGATACTAGGACTAGAAACATTTTTTCTGATTATTTACATACTATATTTTAAATGTATGCACTGTAGATATACTCCCATGACAGTTAAATAAAACACTGCATCTATAGTGCTTGCTAGAAAGTTATTACATTTAAACTGAAAAATGACAACAATTTAAAACATATTTGCTGCTAGGCCAAATGCTTTGTATAAGTAATCATTAGGTTAAAAAAAACAAACAAACAAAAACAACACAAAAAAAACATGCCATACTCCCCCATTACTTGAAAAACAAATCAGCTACATGACTAATGACATACATATATATATTGAATTTTGAAAGCATTTCTTTTAAAATGCAAATTTCAGGATATGAGAAATTTCAGGATATCAGATTAAGAAGCTAAAGAAGCAGGTAATTCTTTCTGAGTTCTGCGGAGAATGTCATTTGCTTGTTGGCTGGTCAGCTTTTCAGTTATAATGCCTCGTTTCAAATAATTCTCACTCTGATTCTCATTTCAAAATAATGCATAAATATTGGGGAACTTAATGGACATAACTACTTAGGTAGAACAGCTACTATGAAATTCTGTATGAAGTACCTGGATCTGTTATTCACTGTTGGAAAAGAAAATTTAATCAAAATAAATAAACTTACATAAATCTATCAAGTTGATTTTAGTGATATGCCTTTTAGACCTAAAAAAAAAAAATCTTTAGTTGAAAGCTAAGAGAAAAGAATTATCCCTTACTTACATTTAATGGCCAATCTTTTCATTACTATAATTAAGTAACTAATTTTACAGTCTTGTGTCACTACTGTAGCTGTAGAAACAAGAGATATTTCTATAAAAATAAAACGTTTAAATGACATTTAAGTGATGTAAATATCATTTAGTAAAATGTGGTAAAAATGTATATTGGCCTCCTGTTAAAAATAATATCATCCCTTAATTAAAACTTGGGTCTGTGTAGCTCCTATTTTCCAGAAAAAGTACCTGGAACTAGGGAGATTATTAAAGGCTGACAGTGCCTCGAAGCTAAAATAATAAAGATAACAAATGTGATAAATGGCAAATTTTTTTATTCTCAGTCCAACCTATTTTCTAAGACATTGGTCTGTTTCATTACATTAAAAAAGAAAAAAACAAAACAAAACGTAAATTGGTGACTGTTTTGTAAATCACAGTTGAGAAAGGGGCTAAGCAATAAAGAAAGAAAGAAAAACAAGGAGAGCTGCAGCAGAATCGGCACGGGTCTGCCAAATCCCACCGGGACTAGATTCAAGCGGTGATGAAGACAGGAACTCTCAGGCCTTATTAACTTCCCTCCAAGGAGTGCAGTTCAGAAGCGAGGATGAAGAGCTCCCTACTCATTTCTGTGTTACTCAGTGTCATTTCAAATCACACTGTGAACAAATATTCCCACATGTGAGTGTCGAATTGTTTAAATTCTCTGCTTAAATGAAGTAGGAAAGATTCAGTCCGTAATCTACGGGCTCCGAATAGCTTTGAAATTCCGAGTAGTTCCTTGAGTGTGAACACTCCCAGCAGCTGAAGACAAAAAAGCAGGCAATCACACTTTAGGGACAGATCTGTGACGAGGCAACACCCGCAGCAGGTCTGTACCACCTCTAAACTTGTGTGTGCCTGTTCGCATGTATGGCTTTAAATGGGTGTCTCCTTTTCTATGACCTTCTAAAAGCCTATCTGGATTGTAATGTCCATCCTCATCCTTAAGTCAACAATTTGTCAGACTCTGTGAACCCAACATCTTTTGTCTTTAGTTGGAGATGGCATTTAAGGTGGTGGCTTGGGCCATTTCGGTGAGTTACTCAGCTTTCAAGAGTCTTTCCTATGTATACAGGAGATATTATCATAAAACCTCTGTTTTATTTTTCCCCTGTTAATGTCTTTCATTACAGCAGGTCTCAGCCAAGAACCTAGAAGGGTAGAGGGAAAATTATCTACCTTCCCTTGAAATTCAATGACTATATTTTAAAGAAAATAAAGGTCTAAAAATACATGATGGGTATATCATTACTCAGTTAAGATGATTAATTGCCCCATGCCTTTGAGGGGAATACTTTAAATTTTTCTCAACCACCACAGAGTTCACTTACGCCTTTTGCTTGTGACATTTTAATTATCAAAAATTGTAATAATCGAAGAGATATTCTTTAAATATTAAGTGGCCTTTTTCTGTTAAAACAAGGAGATGACACTGAACACATCTATGCTTTCAAATATCTAAACCTAGGCTGGTATAAATAACCTGATGTAAGAGTAATCCATCTGAAGCCAGCTTATATTGGATCACAGGAGCTTACTGTTAAATTTTCAAGAATTTTGTGAGAGTTGGATTTTAAAACCTCGATCACTCAAAATTGGCTATGGGCAAACGCTGTGAAAGAGGGTCTCCTCCAACCCCTCCCCCCACCCCAAACTCGCTAGTTATTCCACATTTACCACCACACCTCTCAATCAATATTTGTTTAAGAAAAATGTGGAACTATACAGGGAACTAAATTTTTCAAGCTCCCTATCCAGCATGTGTTCAACGAAAGGTAAGTCCAAGTCAAAGTCGTGCACTGTGGGTTTGTAGTCGCATCTCTTTCCCTCTTTGGTCAACCCAAAGTGGAAAAAAAAGAAGTGTTAGCACATTTAGATCTTAAATATTTCTAAATACCAATAATACCTTCAAGTGACCCTAGATATTACCCCAGTTTTCTAAGCCTGCCATACCGCCGCCTCCGCCAGTACCCCACAGTGACTTGCACTTTCACTCTGTCCTTCGCCTTCAGGGCTGCTGCCTCAGTGACCCTGGGGGTGGTCCTGCTCTCAGTCCACCAGCTGCTCTGGAAGGCTCACGTGCTCGGGGGTGACGGCCTGTGCTCGCCCCCGTTCCCGTCCTTCTTTCCCCCTGATCTCAGCGCGGGCCTGGTATTCGGCCACGTCCTCAAAGGTTAAATGACCACGGGACACGCGACGGCTGTCTGGAAAGTACCCGGCCACGTCGCAGGAAAAATTGGAGGCACGCGTGGCTGCGTTTTCTCCGGACAATCCTGCTTGTCCACGTACCAGTGCTTCTGCGGGAGCTTCAGCAGCCCCTGGAACGCAAATCCGGGCCCGACGTAGACCTGCCGAGGGGGAAAGGGGGCGTGGGGGGCCTGCGGCCAGCCCTGGGCCAGTACCCCTGGGGAGCTGACGCGTGCGCAGCGCGTCTAAGAGCCCGGGCCTGGGGCGAGCTTGTGCAGGATCGCGGTTGCACCCATCGCCCCGCAGAGCGCCCGGAATGCACTGGAATAACAGTAATTTTAGATGCATGCATTTGGAAACCTCCATGCTAGAACACTTTGTACCAAAATAAATAAATACATAAAAGTCTGTAAACGACGGTTGTGTTCCTGCCATCGCTGGCGCCCCGCATGCCAGGCCCGATGCCTTTCTGCGAGGCCCCCGTTACTCCGAGGGAACACTGCGCATCCCCCTTTACTCCGAGGGAACACTGCGCACCCCTCTTTACTCCGAGGGAACACTGCGCACCCCCTCCACGCTCAGCCAAGTCTTCCGGAGGCTGGCGCGAAAGTGCCAGAAGGCGGCCATGCTCCTTTCACACGCGTCTTCCTAGCAAAAAGGAGAGCTCAGCTGCGACCGTCGGCCCTCTCTGTGGAGCCCTGCAGCAGATTCTGGGGGAATGATGGACAAGCAGTGAAAGAGTTGAGATTAGGATCCAGACTGTAATGGGGGGGAGGGGGCGGCGGCATCAAAAGGCGTGTGTGAAAGAGGAACCTCCGACGCCCCTTCCGTCTCGGCTGGCAGCCTGCCAGCCCCACACGCAGGCCCCACGCGCAGGCCCCACGCACAGGCCCCAGGCGCAGGCCCCAAGCGGAGGCCCCACGCGCAGGCCCCAGGCGGAGGCCCCACACGCAGGCCCCACACGCAGGCACCACGCGCAGGCCCCAGGCGGAGGCCCCACGCGCAGGCCCCACGCGCAGGCACCACGCGCAGGCCCCAGGCGGAGGCCCCACACGCAGGCCCCACGCACAGGCCCCAGGCGCAGGCCCCAAGCGGAGGCCCCACGCGCAGGCCCCAGGCGGAGGCCCCAGGCGCAGGCCCCAAGCGGAGGCCCCACGCGCAGGCCCCAGGCGGAGGCCCCACGCGCAGGCCCCAGGCGGAGGCCCCACGCGGAGGCCCCACGCGCAGGCCCCACGCGCAGGCCCCACACAGGTGCGCTCTGAAGCGGCAGGTGAGCGAAGACTGCCAGCCCGCCGAGGGTCCTCGTCCGTCCCGCCGTCCCCCCAAGGCGCCCTCTGGGTCTGGCGTCCCTCTGGTGCAGGTAACGTCTTCGCTGGTGCTTTTCCAGGACATAAAAGATGTCACGGAACCAACAAGGGCGGCAAGCCTGGGGAGGCTGCTTTTGCCCTGGGGAGTGAGAACGCGTTCGGGGGTGTCGTGTTTACCAAATGAAAGGCTCGCGTCCCTATACCTGTTCAGACAGAACGTTGATAAAATTAAAAATGTAGGAATCAGGAAAAAACATGTCCAATTTTGTGAAAATGAAATTTCAAGTGAAGTTATCATACCAATTATTTGGTTTGAATGAAACCGCTTCTGAAGGAAATACGTGCAGCCCATGAACATCTGCTACTTAACAGACAACAGCAACGAGTTCATGGCACAGGCCACTACGACGAGGGACATGGTAGCGACAGAAGTGCAAATACATGCCTTCCGTCTTCGAGACACGCAAACGACAATAATACGGAATCGTAGCAGCCACACGGAAGCAGCATTGACAATGACGCACGCCAGCGACAGAGCGTTCCCCAAGGTGGGCGAGCGCTTCGTGTCATGGTTTTACAGGTGTCATTTCACAGGTTCGAAACTACCGTATGGTGCTGCACGCAGACGACCGGGGAGGTGTGGGGTTTGATGTTAGTGTCTCTTCTGACCTGAGGTGGCCTCGGTGCAGAGAGCAGAGCGGAGGAAGCAGTGGGGGTGCACCTAGGAGGAAGGGGAGCAGATGGCTCAGAGGAGCGGAAGCACCTCTGGGGCTTGCGTGGGGCTTGGGTGGAGGAGATAAGGCTGGACCTGTAGGCCGAGCAGTGCAGGGCAGTCTGCATCGGAGAAGGAATGGACTGTCCTCCTGTAGGGAACGGGGACCTCCGGGCTCTGTTAGGTTCACCTTCCATCCTTGGTGGCCCTTGAGGTACGGTTGTAGACGAAGGGAGTGGTCCTCTTCGAGGAGAGGGTGGCAGGGAGCTAATCCAGAAAGCTGTTGCAAAATGTTACTGGTGCAGAAGCGTCCGGATATTTGTTGTTCTCTCGTCATGTTTACCCTCATTGCTCACGTACAATAGTTAGTTTTACTTTTTGACCTAGAACAAAATTTGGCCCCTCCCAAACGGTTACAGAGAAGTTAGTCACATGATATGAAGTTGTTTTTCAAACTATGCTGAAGGAAATCTCTACACCAGATGATGAAAACAAGGCGAGGACAAATTTTAATTCATGAACTTCATTGACCAACAAAAACAAATAAATGATTAACGAGTGATGTCTCTGGCCGTGGACACAAAGGACCTACTGGAAACTGTATTACAATACTGAACAAACACGACGATCATATAAAACGTCCTGCGAGACCCTAAATGACTTTTACAGATTATCCACATACATTTCTGTCTTAAGGCATGTGAAGACTCAAACCATTTAAAAAACAAAGGTGCATTTGGGATGTGAAGATTTCAGCTGGCCTTCCCCAGGCAGAGAACTAAGCAATAGAAATGTCGTTTTGCTTTTGCCTCCTAGAAATAATCCTACATCATCACACCAGTTCTACTATGTATGCAGTTAATACTGTCTCTTTTCTTTTCATTTAAATTGTCGCATTTGTTAAATAAAAGCAATTCACAGCCCAGACCATTTCTGAAAGAAAGGGTTTATTGAGCCACATGCTCGCCAGAGTAGGACCAGTTCTGGGGTGCGAGGTCTACACCCCAGTCCACAGTGCTGGGTGAGGGATGCACTGTCAGCTGCCGTGGAGCTGGGGCTGTTCTGTCATAGGTACCGGTTGGGGAGAAAAGAGGTAAGTTGTGCTGAAAGAATTTAGATTGGATATAGATAAGGGGGGCGGGGGGAAGAGGAAGCAGGACATTTCTGGGAAGTACTGGGTTTGTTCTGGGCAGCAGTTCGGAACATTCAAGGGTAAGCAAGAAGCAGAGGCACCTGGTGGTTGAGACACTGGCTCCTCTCTTTAGGTAACCATGGAAATAGCCACCTGGCAGTTAACTCAGTTTCCACTTGCATTCAGGATGTACGCAGGCTTCTGTTGGTTTTGTCCTGCAGCCGTTAACTCGTTAACCTCTTTTCTCTCCTTCTACCCTCCAGCCTACTGTAATTTAATTTAGGACAACTCAGAATTTTCCCCTGGCCATGTTGTATGAATTCATGAAACTTTCCACTTACCATTGGCTTCTAGATTTTCTTTTTTGAATTTCTAGTTTGAACTATTCTGGTAACTAACAATGAATCCATTCAGAAATAATGTAAACAGAATCTATTTATGTATAAGGTCTGACAATTAAGGTCGCAAACTTGCCACCGTTCACTTATGTTGGCAGCACTGCACAAACAACTCAGGAAGGGGTCATAACCTCGGTGTACCTGTGTCTCACAGCTGTGCTTGTGTCAACGTGTGACAGTGTCTTGCTAAGAGGTGTTCATTATTGTCATTGAGTTTTCTGTGTGCTATCACGAGAATGTCAGAGCTTGAATGAGAGCAAACAACAAACATTAAATTTATTGTTGAACTTGGCAAGAGTGAAAGTGAAATCAGAGACATGTTAGTCCAAGTTTATGGGGATAATGCCATGAAGAAAACAGCAGTGTACACATGGATTAAATGTTTTTCTGAGGAGAGAGAAAGTATCACGAATGAAGAGAGGTCACAGAGGCCAGTAATAAGCAGAACTGATGAAAACATTGCACGAATTCATGCAACAGTGCGTCAAAATTGTCAGCTGACTGTGAGAAGCACAGCAGACCAAGTAAATACAGACAGAGAAACAATTAGGAAAATCTCAACTGAAAATCTTGGCATGAGAAAGGCGTGTGCAAAAATGGTCCCAAAGGAGCTCACCGATGAACAAGTCAAAGTTTGCCAAGACCTTTTGGAGACAAGACAATGTTGTGGGCCGTGTTATCACTGGTGATGACACACGGATGTACCGACGTGACCCTGAAACAAAGCGTCAAAGTGCACAGTGGCAGTCAGCCAAGTCGCCATGACTAAAAAAGTTCTCTCAGTCCTAATCAAGAATCAAAACAATGTTACTAACCTTTTCTGATATCAGAGGGAGTGTTCATTATGAATTTGTACCACCTGGACAGTCAGCCAAGTTTACTATTTGGAAGTGCGGAAAAGGCTGTGTGAAAAAGTTAGACGAAAACAACCTGAACTTTTCACCAACGACTCACGGCTCTTGCATCACGACAATGCACCAGCTCACAGGGCACTGTCTGTGAGGGAGTTTTAGCCAGGACACACATAACTGTATTGGAACACCCTCCCTACTCACCTGATCTGGCCCCCAGTGACTTTTTTCTTTACCCAAAGATAAAGAAAATATTGAAAGGTTGACATTTTGCTGACATTCAGGACATCAAGGGTAATACAATGACAGCTGTGATGGCCATTCCAGAAAAAGAGTTCCAGAACTGCTTTGCAGGGTAGACTAGGCGCTGATGTCGGCGCACAGCTTCCCCAGGGGAGTACTTCAAAGGTGACAGCAGTGATACTCAGCAATGAGGTATGGAGCACTTTTTCTAGGATAAGTTCATGAACTTAACTATGAGACCTGGCATGTGTAATATTATTTAAGTCTGAACTCAAGATATAATTATAAAAATACCCTCGGAGACTGAAGGAGTTTGTATAAAAGCTGGGAGAGCCCAACTAGAAATAATTAGCTCTATGACCAACCTTCAAGTTCTATTATTAGGCCGGGTTTCATTACTTCTATAGGGTCATAACATATGACTCTTTCATCAGAGTTCCTTGTTCTTCAATTTGTTCGAAGTTGTAAACATCTAAAAAAAAAAAAAGCATTTGTGAAGTTTTTGCCCCCAAAACAATGCCACAATAATTGTGAATGCAGTTCGTGGGTGTTGAACTACTTTCTGTCTTCTATAGTAAACACACCCACGTCGACGGGCACCATACCCTCATGATCTCACCCTAAAGACAGGAATTCCACAGGACACTGCTACATTTTACTTTTTTCAAGTTTTCTAACATGAAACTGCTTTGTCCTTCCCACGATTAGTGGTGACATCTAAAAAATTTTAATAACAGTGCAAGACTAATAGTAATGTCATTATTTAATGTGCCGTGCACACAGTATTGTATTATCCCAATGAGAAAAATCCTAGAGCCCCAGTGCCTAAGTTGAACAAAATGTGCAGGAGGGCAAAATTTCAACTTCAGTTTAGTTTAAATGTTCTTTTTAATAAAGGTAACGTATCAGTTGTAGTCCTCTATGTTCTAGGACATCTGTGTACATTTGCAAAGGAGCTGGTTTAGTTTTAAAACGTTAAAATACGTAGGTATAAAGTATAAAATAGGACACACCCCATTGTACTAGGCTCCGTGGGACCTGTATCCGGATAATGGCGAACGACTCCGCGATGGCACCGGGGGTGCCTCGGGTGCCAGGAAATCAGCTATTTGCTTGAGCACCTGTGTCTCTCTTCATGGCTGCAGACCCCAGAATTACCCTGACTGATCAACAAACACTCCAAATTTTATTCCATCATTCTCTTTGCAATTAGTGCTTATTCTTTAATTAAAGACACATTGCCAACAAATGATTATTTGATCATGCAGAAAATATTAAATCCAAAGAAAATATTAAATCCAAAAGGAAGAAACAAAGTCAAGAGACTCAGCACTGCCCGTACCATTCTTTCCCACACTCAAACCCACTTAATCGTTTTTAATGGTTCACGTTACATTTCTGCGTGTCCTGATGTCTTACTCACGCACAGATTGGCGGGAAAAATAATTAAATGATGATGTTACTAAACCCAAGTTTATCAGTGTTTCTTTTATCTGGCCTCCCATGATTAAGTCTGTCTAAGAATATCATTGTGCTAAACTGCATGTTACTCTAGTTACTGGGGTATTAAATTAATTTGGAATCACATTTTCAAACAGCCTCAGTAGGAGAGTTTTCAACCTCCTTTTTCGGGTACAGGAAGTGGCAGCTTGCACACGCAACCCCGTCACCTACAAGTGGGCCAAGTGACCTGCTTCGAATCAGGTGACAGCAGACGCACCACGTGACAGCGATTCCGTACCGCCCCGAGAGCGGCAATGTCACGGCAAAGCAGAAAACGGTAAGAAGTCTCAGATTTCAAGGGCAGGTCCCTTCAAGTTACTGGTGCACTGTCTTGTCATTTTCCGAAGTCATTTGCGTTAAGCGTGAACGATACGTGACCGCCGCCCTGGTCGCGCCGTGGGCGGTGAGGTCAGCCGGCACACGTCGGACTCGCGGACCCGGGAGCTACGGAAACCAGCAGCCGCGACCGGGCAACTCACTCCCGCATCGGTTTGCGGGCCTGGATCGAGACCCACCGGGACCGCTGTCCTCGGAGCTCAGAACTGCCCTCCCAGGTGACTGCGACGCGTGTGCTGTGGAGACCGGAGACGGTGCGTGCATTTCCTTGGTGATTTTTGCAATGTCGTAAACTCAATTTATAACTAATATTCTCAAGCAAGAAAGGAAGCTTCGTTCAGCGTAATCGAAGTACATTTATTAAGCGGAGGCGGGGGCAACACAAAATGTACATTTTTAAACTCCTGAAGCTCTTCTCGCTCCCATTCGTTGGGCGGGCGGCGGGCTGGGACGAGCATAGTAACCCCGGCGGCGGGGCGCCTCCGGCGGGCCAGGCCTCGTTCGCTAACAGTCCAATTTCATCTGTTTCTCTTTCCGAACGAGGAAGCCCCTTCCAGGGTCACTGGAGACTTGGGCCCGACGTCCACCTCTAATTACAAAGCTGGTCACACTAGTCCGCTGGGCTGTCACGACAAAACGCCACAGATTGTGTGGGGTAAACAATGGAAACTCATTTCCTGCCAATTCCAGAAGGCGGAGGCCAAGGTGGCAGTGGGCGGGGCTGGTTGGTGGCAGTGGGCGGAGCTGGTTGGTGGCAGTGGGCGGGGCTGGTTGGTTTCTCCTGCTCTTCTCCCCTTGGGCTGCAGGTAGCCGCCGTGTCCTCATGTGGTCTCCCCTCTGCGCACATGTGTCCCTGGCGTCTCTGCCTCTTCTTACAAGGACACCATTCACATCGGATCAGGGCCCCAACCTTAGGATCTCAGTTAACTTTAACGACCTCAGTAAAGGCCCTATCGCTTCACATTGGCGGGGTAGGGGGTTTCAGCATGTGAACTGGGGGCAGAGGGCTTCCATGTCGGTCCTAACAGCAGTGTGTTCTTTCCTGTCCTTGCACCAGCGCTGACCCAGGCCCTGGGGACTCCCTGGTTTGCACGCCCAGCCCGGTGCTGGGAACCATGGCCTTTGCCCTCCAAAGGTTTGGGGGTGTTTGGATAGCACTGGGTTTGTGTTAAGGCCACAGTAAGTCAGCCAACTAAGTGCTTTCTTATTACGGCTTACATGGCACCTTTTCCCAGTTGCCCCTAGAGTTGGTGCTGACACAGTGTAGGTTAGGGGGATGTCACCTACAGAGAGGTAATGCAGATGTGTTGGTGACAATGGTGAATGGTAACCTCTCGCTGTTGTCTTTGGTTGTAATCTCTCAGATTTTCCAGGCCACCATGCACATGGTCAAGGCCCCTGCTGGCTTCTATGAGTTAAGTCCATGGTAGCCTTGATGTCCCCTTCAGCTTGACCCAACTTGACGCGGCTGCTTCTTCACACAGCCTGTGCTCCTCCTCCTCTTGGAGCCTTTGCTTTAAGAACTCCCATCACACTTGGGAGTTCTTTCTCTGCCCCTTTGAATTGTATGTGAGTCTCCTCACAAGCCTCTTAGCAGTTACAGGACCCAGGAACTGTCTTCCTCGAGGACCTGGGAACTCTCCGTTGGATTTGTGAGCATCTAAGGATCGGAGCCGTCCTGCCTCCCCGTCTCGTGGGAGGGGAGGGGCCTGGCTCCCGAGGATCCACGTTGGAAAGCTGCTTCCTGTCGTAAGGATGAGTGAGGCCAACGGAAAACGCCTGTGACTGGTGGCCACCCCAGCTCTTGAAAACTCCCTGGACTTTGGTCTCAGGGGAAGGGAGCTAACTCTCTCCCTGGGATCACTCGTCGCCTTTAGCTGTCACACTTAATCTGGTGCAGTTTTTACTTGGCGAGGCCAACAGGTGGATCATGGACTAAGATACGTGTCAGGGACTTGTCCCTTCAAGTCAATAGCCGGAGAGCGTAGGTGCCAAGAGGGACCGCTGTACCGAGCACAGCCTTGCGTGGTCTGGCAATGTGTCTACACCAGCATGAGGTATTGTAAACCCATCTTTTCTACTACTTTCTACCCAAAATACAGTGAGCATGTATTCTACTGGCCTTTCTGTCATTATTATTGACTCTTGCATTTTCTTTCTTTCAAACCACTGTTTTGGTGAACATTCATGTTTCTTCTTAATTCATCTTAACAGACATTTAAGAATGAGGACCCTCCTGGCGGGGGTGGGAGCCTGGAAGAGGGAGCCCACCAACCCAACGAGGGACCTGAGGCGGCATGGAACGTTTGGCAAGTTCTGGTGGAGAATTTAGAAGACTCCCCCGCTCCCCGTTTTCCTTCCTAATCATGAAACTGAGCTTCATGGATTTATAGAGAGCAAACCGTTACACATGTCTTTGGCGACGTCATTAAAGCAACATAGGTGGAAAATTAGAAAATTAAACAGTTCATTTATCGTGCTATTTTATACCAAGAGTTCCCCACCTATTAATCTTACCTTACCCTCATAAAGACTCTGCGAAGCTATCTTTTTTTTTTTTGCTTCAGTTTGCATATTAAGAAATAAAGCTGTCAGCTCACACAAATTGGAAGACAGAGCTGGGTGTCGAGGGAAGGTGTGCTGAGCCCCACGCTCTGCACGGGGCACCCCGCCTTCTTGCCCTCTCTCTTTTCACTGCTAGGAAGACTTTCCAAACCTATTTCTTAGAGCACTGGCTCTAACAACAGTGCTGCGAGTGTGTGTGTGTGTGTGTGTGCGTGCATGAATACAGATCTGAGAGAGGCTGGGCGCTTTTCCAAATGTCACAAATGTGAAAAATTGAAAGTGTATTCGTCAAATTTAAATCCAGTTTTGAAACAAAACTTAGAAGGTTTACCACGCTTGGGCAGGGTGACAAGTAAACCCAAGTTGTTGGCAGGCTAATCTGGAAACAAAGTTCTTTAAAAAACACAAGCAAGCAAATAAAAACAAACAAACAAGTTACATTGAAAAAAATGTAACTGGACTTTATCATTTTCCCTATAATTTTTAAATCTACCATACTTTCATACCCATAAAAATCAGTAAATAATCATTCTGATGGCACAGCTTGTTCTACTGTCCAAGGTAATTAAATTCCCTCCCCAAGTTGCTGAGTCTTTCTTGCTCAGAGAAGGAGGTCTCACCTCATCAGCTGAGATGTCATAACTCAAATCAGGAAAATTATTCTTAAAAAACAAAAACAGAAAACAAATTTCTCTGTATAGTTGAAATTCGCTAATTGCATAAACAATAAAATAGGTAATGTTGGAAACACATATATTTAAAAAGGGGTTAAGTTTGTGACACAGACCTAGTTTGACTCCAGGCAGCCAAGGACGTGGCACACAATGAATTAACAGATTGTGCTCAGACAAGGACAGGGAGCAGAGTGAGAGATGACCCAAATAATTGCTGTTTGCAGGACCCTGTCTTCTTCTGGTTTCCTCCTGTCCCACCTACCCCTTCTCAGTCTCTTTTGCTACCCCTCCTGCTGACCTCTGACGGCCGCATCACCACATCGCTTCCATCCACGCTCGTCCCGGTAATCGCGGTTGCAGTGTTACAGATCTCCCCTGTGCTGAGGGTGCGTGACCTTTATCTCTAGTTCGTGGTTTTGTCCATGAGTTCAAGCTTCCATGTCTCACCATCCACTGCTCATCGTCTTCCCAAGTATGTCAAACAGGCACTTTAAACTTAATACTCAATGCCCTATCCCACCGTGTTTAAGCTTGATTTAACTACCTACCCACCTACCTAGCTACCTATCACCTATCTAGATTGCAATCCCTTTTTAAACATAGTCTTCAGAACTGTGAAGGCTGAGACGCTACAAACTAATTTGTCAAGACCTTACGGTCAGGGTTCCCCACATAATCTATGGTCTGCGAACCACATGCGCTTGCATGAGGCCGAGATTGGGAAGGGAGTTATAGGCGGCACCTACAGGCAGGGCCTGTGACAAAGGACACAGCCTCTGATGCCATGCTTTTTGCAGGGGTAGTGGCAGCTTCCTCAGTCGGGGCAGAGGGAGTGTGAGTCTAAGAGGGGGGCATTTTCCCAGGGAAACTCAGCACCAAAGTTGATCGCAAAGCTTCCCGTGAGTCCCCGTCTGCACCAGCTGTAGCCGGAGTGGTTTGTCTCGTCTGCAAACGAGCCCTGAAGAACAGTCTACGGGCTTCTGCATGGCATCGTCAGCCTCCCACGTGCACAGCACAGGGCTCTGGCTGTCACGCCGGGGTGTCTCTCACATTCCATGCCAGTCCATCAGCACTCCCTCTGAGCACTCTTACTGTCACCATACAACTGTCATCGCCTGTCACTTGCCTCCTAGCCCATCTCCCTGCTTCCAGTCCTGCCCCGTGACACGCTGCCACTTTATAGCATATGGGCCAGCCAGATCCATCTCCATAAATCATGTCACGTTGCATCACTTCCCTGCCAGGCGCTGTGTATTCATGTCACACTCTGAACGATATCCGGTCTCCCTAGGCACGTCACGTCCGATGCTCAGAAGGTATGGTCGCGCCCACTTCCTGCCTCCTTTTCTGTCCCTCACTTACTCACACCGCTGGGGCCTCTGCTCAGGAAGCTTCCACGGGCTCCTTGCTTACGGAGCACTTTCTGCCCCCACACCTTCGCCGTGTTACTTCATTCTGCCTGGGGTCTCCTCTGTCCCTGGGGAGAGCACGTGGCTTCGCATTTGCTTGGTGCCTCTTGCCTGTCTTCTCCTGTGCTCCCTGCCTTGTGCTCATCATAGCACAGGACTCGGTTCCCAGCACGATTGCAGCCACGGCCCGAGGAGACGAGCGGGTGAAGGAATGGTGGTGGCGGTGGCCCAACGAGAACGTCCGCAGTTACTCCGAGGCCAAAGTCGGCGTCTACCTCCCCTTAGTCAGTAAATAGCCCCTAAAACTCGGGGTGACTATCGAAAACTTAGGTTAGTTGCTGTTTCTCACAATAGGCAGAAGGACACGATTTGGGGATGATTCATAAATTGTAGCAATGCTTTCCTGGTGGCAAAAGAAATAGAATAAGAATCAAGACGTGTAACATTGAGACACCAGGCACTTCAAAGGACTTTTAAAACTCCCTGCGACAAGGAAGGACGTGGGAGCTGGGAGGAGGAAGCCACACCACACTGCAGCAGCACGATTCTGTACACGGGGGTTGCAGGTGACGACGGGCAGAACGACCTCCCAAACCCTTGGGGTAAAAATGGATTTCTGACGCATGAACAGCTCCGGAGTATGCTGAGGTGGGTGAATCCTGGGTGGATCACTCGTCTCACAACATGAAAGTCCTTGCATGCACGTGCATTGCCCTCAGTATCGCTAACGCCATCTTCAAAGGACTCGGGCTAGCAACTTCTGTAAATGAGTCCTTTGAAACGGAAATGCTCCTTGCCTACTCTCCACAAGTGGCAGAATAAGCTGCACTAACCCATCCTCGGCTCCTCTTTCTTCAACTCCCTTTCATTTCTTTTCCCTTTTGCTCAGTGACCTTTGCTTAGTTTTTTCTTTCTGATGCAACTTTGTGGTGGTTTCAGGGACCAGGCATGAACGTGATGAAAACTGTTGTCAGTGAAACGGGTGGTTAGTTGAGGTCTGGAGAATACCACCGTTCCAATGTTAATAATAATAACATTTTATGGGTATTGCCCGTTACGATTTTCAAAACACTTTTAACATAAATCATCTCATTTTAAGGCTCACCACCAACCTTCTCAGGAGGTAAACAGAACAGATGATTATTTTTATATTATAAAAGCAAAAACTTAGTCATCAAAAGACAATCATAGTCTGGAAAATCAGTCTTTTAAAATATGTGAACCTGTCCATTTTTCACTTGCTCGCACATGGGTTTATATTTTTCTTTTAGCTGTTATTTAGACATTTATGACATTTAGAATAACAACCTGAATCTAGGTGTTCCTCTAGATAAGTCAGAAGAGAGAAGACAATAATTATTACAGAATATACCATTCCTTTTTCAATTTTTTATTGATTTATTGAGGTATAATCGATATGTGAAAACTGCACGTGTTTACCGAATGCAATTTGATGAGTTTGGATAAATGTTTCCGCCTGTGAGGCCATCACGGCAATCACAAGATGTGTAGGTCAAATTCTTGGTACGAAGATATTTTAAGAATATAGCAACAAGTTCATCGGTATTGTAAGGGCTTAGCAAGGCGGCATAGAAAAAGCACTGAATGAATAAAAACCCAACATCCTGACACCCAGGTAACCGGCCAGACCGAGTGAATGGCACCGCCACTAGCCCGAGCCCCGCCACCCACCCACCGACTCGGCCTGTCTCCTCCCACTGCCACCCCGTGAACACATCTGCCTTCACGTCCATCAGCTTTTCTCAGTTTCTGTGTCACGTGTTGCTCAAATATTCCTTCTTCCCTTGTCAGTTACTTAGCTAGTTAGTTAGTTAGATAGCTAACCAGCTGGTTAGGAACAGGTCACACCCTGCAGAAAGCCCTAGGAAGTCATGGTGAGCAAACTTCACAGAGTTCCCTCCCCTCTCTGTCTTAGGATGAAATTGGTTCTAAGAGGATTGTTCTGGAAGGCTGACACTGGCAGAGATTTTCATGGACGTGAACTATATGTAGGTCATGGTACACAAACCTTCAGAGGTACTCGGAGGTTGTCAGGCTGGGCTGCCATAGGGCATCCGTGGTCCAGAAGATTCCACTGCTGCTCTCGGCAGTCAGACTGCACTCTGTTTCCTGAGCGATCCAGGTCCATATTTCAAGTATGAGAAGTTAGGAAAGTTTCCACACATTTCCAGCTGGAGCTGTACATTTGAAACATTCTTTCCTCGTCCAACAGTGAAGCACCCCCATAGCCCCCAGGGCACTCATTTTAATCAGCTTGGTACCTCAGTGCTGCAGGGTAGGTTCAATGGGATGGCCATTAATTAGGATTGCAGTTGTGCACATTCACTTAGAGATCTTCACCAGGACCTAAGTCCCCAAGACAGGCCTCCAGCTAAAGAAAAGAGCTAGGCTCTGCTTTTTTTCAAACAACAACAAAAAAAACCATTTCATCTTCTCTGTAATTATGATGAGGTATTTCTCTTCCAGCTTCCTGTAGGCTGGAGAGGCCTGGAATATTTCAGGCTTCCTTACAGCTATCGTTAAGAAAATCCCTCTGGGTACTTACTCTAACCTGCTTCCCCGGGCTCAGCACTCCCACGAGTCAGGACTCAGAGTGGTTTTCTATCATTTCTGAAATGGTTCTTTAACACTGTGCGTGCTGCCAGGGAGTTCGGTGAGCCCGGGCTGTTCTGGGTTCTGTCGACTGAGGCCCGATGCCCGGTCAACGCCATGCTTCTGACTTGAAACTTTTTACAAGTCACCAAAGGGCTGGTCCCATCTCACACGTGCTCCAGGTGCCTGTTGAAAATCTCTTGCCTTGTAGAGCTGGACTTGACTTTGCCCTGGCCCGGAGCCTAGCCCTCTGCTAGCAAATAGGGTTCCGTACCTTTGCTGTATAGCAGAGGCTAAATGTGTGGTCGGCGTTTGGATACATCCTCCAAAACCATTTTTGAGAATAAAAGAATGTTACATACATATGATCTAGTTATAACTCTCTTCAGACATTCCTTCAGATCAAAATTTTACTGCAACAAATTAAGCATACATAGAATGACAAGTAAGTAGATAATTTGCAATGTACACTTCATAGAGCTTTTGTCTAAGCAATTTCCTAGAAATAAAGTTGTCTTATCCATTATATCATGAAGTGTACCCCCAGTTCTGTTTAATATGAACAACTCTTGGGTTAAAATGCAAGTAGTCGGGCAGACAGGATTGGGTTGGAGGGTTTTCAAGTGTTTCAGAAAATCCACCTGTACAAACGTTTCTTCCTGTGCTGATGGGATACTGGAGATCCCCACCACTGTGTCCAACTCTTCGTGAATATACTAATTCAGAAAAACTTGCACAAAAGAAATACATTATCTAAGAAGTATTTTTTAAAAATTCATCTTTCAAAGCTGAGTGCAGCACTCACCGCAAAAGAGATTGAAGGTAGAGGCGTTTAACGTCTGTCAGGGAAGACGGGGGATGGCGTCTGGCACCCCTGCTAATCTGGGGATACTTCAGGCTTGCATGGCACAATGAGAACAAAGCCAATGGCTCATGAAGTCACAATGGGGAAGGCCGCTAAAGACAAAGGCCGCTTCTTTATCAATGGGCACATTTTATATGATTCCTCCTGGGCATTTAAAAAATATATTTGGAGTCAACTTTGCTTTAATACATAATAATATTAACCTCATTGAATTATTGTGGTGACCAAATGAAATAATGTAGATGTCAGGTGCAAAGCATCCTTCCCAATTAGTTCTCAGTGAATGAGGGCTATTTTGTAGTCATCAGTATTTATCAGCACTACTATAGGTGTGTAACAGCAATGTGGGCTTCACTTTTCTTCCTATAATTTAATCATTTTTGTGATCTTTTTGTATCCCTAGGGCAAGAGGCAAATCTATTTACTGTCTACCTATAGCTTCCTTGGTCTATTTATATTTAGTCAAAGCCAGTAATCTTGTTCCTATCCAATAATCTGAAACATATACATAGGTACATATGTGTGTATACATATGCATTTTACTTATTTTGCATAAACATCTAGACCTTGAGCCACCTCTCATGCCCTGTGCCCCCTTCCAATATGGCGTCTGGGTCTATGAGCGAGAGGGTCAGGACTTATGGGGTCTCGTGGAAGGGCTCCTTTGTTCTACTCCTCATATTTCTTTCATTCTACTCAATTCATTGTCAGCCTGAAATGAGACACCTTCCACTTCTTGTGTTTTTCATCCTAAATTTTCAAGACTAATGAGTGCTGTACTCACTGTCAGTAATCTGAACCTCCAGACGCACCCCTCAAGGGAGAGCTTGCCTTTGGAAGAATTCCTCTCTGCCCAGAGTCTGACTTTCAACTGTTTTCTTCTTCAAAAGACTCGTGAACATTGAGGATCACGGTCCATAAATAACATCTCTGGTCAGAAGAGAATGATTCTCTCATTCCCTGTGACCACAAGTCCCATGGCTCTGCCAGGGTGGAGGGCTGCATGAAAGTGCAATATGGAAAAGGGTCACTAAGTGACAACAAATGAATATTTGCATAATTTGTCTTTGTTTCAAATAGTAATGCTCATTAAAAATGATGATATTCACATGTAGTCCCAGAGGAAAAAAATCTAGTTGCTGTATATCAAAGTGGGATGATTCCATTTGAAAAGTCTCAACTTGCTGTCCTTCCAAAGGGCAGTCAAGTGCGTTCTCTAACCAAAAACAAAACTTGTGGAAGTCTAGTTGTGTAAATGACTCACACTTTTCTCAGGCCAGATGGTATTAAGTCGTAGCCTGCCAAATACCTACATCGTTTACGATACTACAGTAAGTGAAATTGGCACCAGTTGGCTCTTGGAATTGTCAAGTGTTAATTTGCTAGACATCCCCAGTCTTCCTTATGCCCGCTGCCCAGTAGGAGCTGTTTCCATGGGTCCTGTTTTAAGAATGTATTAACATGGTTTTGTGAGACCACAGTCATCATTCTTGGGCATGTACCGTCCCTCTTTGGAGACTAGCAGGCACAGGAAGTAAGTTACAGAGGAGGAACATGGGGACGAGGGTGCTAACGGCCTGACTTCTGATGGCAGCTGTGCTAAATAGTTGTCCCCCTCGGTCAGTCAGTCAGTCACTGTGCTGTCCCTGCTTCAGTTCACCTTCCATGGGTTACAGACCTTCACTGCCCCAAAGGGTCCTTTCAACACCACGTTCTGTGATTCTGGAATTTTATTCTAAGGTGAATAGTGACCCAAGGCCAAATCTGTAGCTGAGGGTTCTTTCTATTTGCCGTTTAAAAGACTCTAGGCCAGTGTTCTTAGCAGTGGGTAAGCATGTCAAAGACATCATTGAGAATATCATAAAATCTGTATTCTTTCCCAGAAAGTCCATATACCTGCAAAATCTGACATAACATTTTAAGGGTTTACTACATATATGCAGCATTATGGAATCACAAAAACCAAGATAAAAGACCTCTGGCCTTCTTGTATAGATCGTACATTATTTCAAAGAATCATCAGAACTTAGCCATTAGATACTATTATATTCCTTAGAGTGATGACATATATATAGCATATATATTTCACAATTAAATGCATATATATATATGCAAATATATATATGTGTGTGTGTGTGTGTATAGATATAGATATAGATATAGATATAGATATAGATAGATATTTTAGAATTATGTATGCCTGAACACACACACACACACACACACACACACACACACAGGCCAGTCATCATTGATAAAAATTAGTCAGTGACAACCTTTGACCCCTGAATTTCTTTTCCACCGTTATACTAATAGGTAACATTTGGTGGGTTTATACCCCTGACCCTACTATAGGCATTCTACTTAGGTGAACTCTAAACTTACAATAAGACTGCATGTTGGGTATTGTTTTCTCCTGTAGATATACAGGAAATTCAGGCTCAGAGATTTTCAATCCTATGTACTGTCCATGGTTATCCCATTAGGAGACAGGTTTGTGATCCAGGCTCATTCTGACTCACACATAGTTTTTCCCTCCATCACTCTATGTGCATGTATTTATAGAAATCAAATCGAATGATCTTTCTATTGCTGCAATTCTCAGCAGCGGTTTAGAAAGTGGGTTTGGGATAGGGAGCAGGCATCTATAGGATTTTAAACCTACACACTAGTTCTGACTCCCTGCAGGCCTTCCTGATGGGTCTCTGAAATGCTCAGAGAAGAACATCAGAAGGTGGGATACCCAGTTCTATCGTGTGTCTAACAGACCAGTTGATAGAGCTGTCCTGGAGAAGGGGCTGTGCCCCCAGTCCAAGATCCAAGAACTTGGGGAAGTATCTAGTCTCCTTGGGAATTCTGACCCCCTCACCAGGTTTCTGAGTTCCCTTTTCCCATCACCTGTCGAAGTCTGTGTGTGTGTGTGTGTGTGTGTGTGTGCGTGCGTGCGTGTGCGTGTGTGTGTGTGTGTGTGTGTGTGTGTGTGTCTAGTTGGGGCCAATGAAGAAAATGACCTGAGGTTCCCATACATGCTCCTCTCCCAAACATACCTGTCCACGTGAAGAGCCACGTGTGTCTGGTGTGGAGAGGATGAACACATTGCTTGCTCGTTATTAGGGGTGGGGGGGACAGTAGACGAATGAGTCACCACCTGGTGCCACGCTGTGTTCTCAGGGGATGACTCCGGGTCTCTGGGATGGAGGCCCTATTTCGGGCAGAAAACCCTGTTAGTCCTCCCACTCCTGCTGGTTCCCCTGACAACCTATTTATCTCCCTAAATCGAAAAGCGATACTTGCTACGTGCAGGTAGGCATTGCTTTTCTTATTGTTAGATTTATACCTCGAGTTGAAAAGTCATAGAAAGTTTAATCATTATCTAAATTTTATAATCCTCTGTGTCTATCTTAGATCCACACAATCAAATATTTATACGACTGATAGAATATTGATGCCTTTCATTTGTATCTCATCCATAAAGGAATTCTTTTTATTTTTTAACTAAGGATTATATGACACTGGGTACCAGTATTGTTTTAAATGCTGTGCAAGTCCTCAATCATTGTATTCTCACCAATCTAAGAAGAAGATGCTGGTATTATCCCTGCTTTACGGAAGAGGAAACTGAGGCACAGAGTGCTTTACTACTGTGTCCAGGGATTTACAGCTAGTGAATAGAGCTGCAATTCAACCCCAGGCAGTCTGGCCTCATTGACTTGTAAATTAATCATGAAAGGAAGCACTCCTCGGGTGTGACTGGGAAACTGGCAGGCAGAATAACGCCCCATCAAAGATGTGCACATCCTAATCCCCACAATTTCTGAAAATGCTGTGTTTCGTAGCAAAGAGGAATTAAGGATGCAGGTGAAAGTACCTTTTGCTAATCAGGTGACCTCGAAACAGGGAGATTAATATGGATTGTCCGGGCGGGCCCACCGAGTCACAGGGAACCTTGTACGCGAAAAGGGAGGGAGGGAAATGGGCATCACAGAGGGACCAGGGACGACAGAGGCGGAATGATACAGGGCCACAAGACAAGGAGCTGGAAGAGGCAAGGGAACAGATTCTCCCCTGAAGACCGCAGCCCAGCCACCCGAGAAGTGGACTTCTCGACGACAGGAATGGCAGGTCATGAGTTTGCCTTGTATTAAGCCACTGTATTTGTGGTCATTTGTTACCTAAGCCAGGGGAAATAATACGGAAGAATTATTTTCAAATAGCAGTCAAGTTCAAAAAGGCAGCATTCAAAGTTTAGGGTCACCATTTACTGGGATAGGAGCCTAGTGGTGACGCAGACTTGGTGCATTTCGGTTGGCCTTGCTCTCAATTGCGGAAAGGCGTACGATCTACTTCACTCCATGATTGTCAGAGGTTGGGAGTGCCACAAGGTAAAAAAGGCACCACGTAAAACACAGCCTTGTTTTTTGCATGAAAGTTTCCTTCTGGAGTTATGTAGAAGATTTAAATAGCTAGAATATGTACACAATAGCCTTGTGTGGTTTTTAATATAAATAGCGTGTGCAAAGCATTGTGTGCACAAGGCTGACAAAGAATGTATACTCTAAGACAAGCTTGTCCAACCCCCTGCCCACGGGCCCCATGTGGCCCAGGACGGCTTCGAATGTGGCCCAACACAAATTTGTAAGCCCTCTAAAAACATTATAAAAATTTTTGAGACTTTTTGTTTAAGCTTATTAGTTATCATTAGTGTGAGTGTATTGTATATGTGGCCTAACACAATTTTTCTGCTTTCAACATGGCCCAGGAAGCCAAAAGGATGGACCCTCCTGCTCTAAGAGTAGTGATGATGATGATGGTGTCAATGATGATGGTGTTGATGATGGTGATGATAGATAGAATGTCAGTGCGGAGACATAGGACTGAGTCAGAGGTTTGGGGTGTGCAGTGCGGAGTATATTAAGTCCTCGCTTAACGTTATCCCTAGGTTCTGCGACATTAAGGGAAATTATATTTACTGAAACCCCTTTGACCACAGGCTGATTGACTGTAAGACTTCGGTTCCTCCGCCACCTCATCCAAGTTATCATGAAACAACCTTGAATGAAACAATGCTATTTGCAGCCCCGCTGCGTCTGTGTCAGACTGAGGTGCTTTGTAAGCTGGCGGGACTTCCAATCCAACTCCATCACCCACGAGCTGTGACTTAGGGTAAGTTTCTTACAGTGTTAAACCTTCCAGAGATTCCAAGCCCATAGGCTGTTAGGAGGGTTAGTAGAGTTGACATAAATGGAGAGTTGGGAATGTAGCAGACACTCATGAAGTGTGCTCTGCAGGATTAGCATTCATTGCTCTTTGCTGCAGTTAACTGTACATATTACACTAAAATCTTCAGCTGCTAGCCATTCCCTTTTAAGTAATGGAAACATTCTGGAATCTTCCCCCCTTGCTGAAATCCACCTCTTAGCAACGGGTTCTATGTTATATGTCCTCAGTAATATTAAATACCAAGTAGGATTCAACATCCAAATAATCTATAGTGAGTCTGCCAAAAGCAGAGTTATCTAAAACTAAATCAATCCTGAGAAAAATAGCACTAATAAAGTACTGGAATTTGAGGCTGCAATGAAACGTGACGGCCATTGTAGGCCCGTTGCATATCTATCAATAGCTCACCTCATTAATACAGTCAGACAATATTGATTTCCAGGGGAGTGATTATATGCTAAAATGACAACTGCATAACTGATTCTGCTGGTGCAGAAAGGAAAAGACCGAAACCAACTACCAATCAACCACGGCGGCACATGACCGACTGCCTTTCAGAGAGGAGCCCGTCCTGGGTGTGACCTTCACCTTGGGGTAGTTACAATGGAAGAGGGAAGAAGACATGATTTTAGGAAACTATCAGAACTAATCTGTGCTCAAATTATTTATTTTTCTAGTATTTTAATACTGTTTCATACTTCATAGTTTTATAGTAACAACCTAATCTCATGTAAAGAATCCTGATAATTATAATATTAGGAAACATCTCAAGGCCTTAAGTTCATTCAGTACTATTGAATCCAATAAATGACCCATCTGTCGATTGCAGCTACAGTTGTGACACATTTTTTTTCCTCAGAATATTCAATTACCAAAACTTCAGTTTCATTTATGACATCTAGTTAAGCACGTTATTAGGGACCTGAAAACTATTTTTGAATGAAGAGAAAATATGTCTCAGTTAATATTACCTCTTCAAGACATGTTTACAGTTTTTGATTCATTGAGCAAATACAGATTTTTTTTTGGCTTGCAATTAAGATTGCTCGATATTAGTTTTCTGTTCCTCAGAAATTTTCTTCTTTCTGGAATTGTGTACTGCTGTAGAAAATGTCAACCATTTATTCACTCACTAAGCATTTTATTGAGTGCCTACTATGGGCTGGACTCTAATGTAGGAGCAGGAGTCAAAAATCAGCAAAGTAGACAAGATGTCTGCCATCATAGAGACCCCTTTCTAGTGCAGGAAGACAAGGTTTGAGTAGAAATAATGCCCATGTGAGTCAGTCATGATTAGCCTTTGGCTCCTGTCCTCTGGTCAGTCACGATTCTCAATCTGGACTCAGTAAGGCTCTTACCTTGGGGAGAGGGGTTAAAAAGGAGAGGACAAGGAAGAGCTATGTGGCCAGGGACATCACAGGCTGTTTTTTCTCAGAAAAGGAGAAGGTGGAGGATGGAGTTCCTACGTCCCTTCATCCTCCCCAGCCCAGCTCAGACAGATTAGGGGGTTTGCCATCCTCTCCTACCAACCCCAGATGCTGGGAAGATCCTCCGTCCTTCCTGTCCATATTTAAGCTGCAGCCTACAAATGCCATCAGGTGGCAACAGACTGCAACTGAGGTGGAGCAAATGCGAAGACCTAGACAGACAGACGGCATGTTAGTGAAGGTTTTGAGGAACTGGATCCCTTATACACTCTCGGTGGGACTGCATAATGGCTCAGTGACTTCAGAAAATAGTATGAAAGTTCCTTAAAATGAGGACCTAGAGTTACCAGTATGACTTAGCAATTTTGCTTCCAGGTTTATCCCTAAGAATGAAACTAAACTACATGCCCATGCAACAACTTGTACAGAAATCCTCTCAGTAGCCTTACTCCCAATGGGCAGGGAGTAGAAAGAAACCAGAGTCCATCAACTAATAAATAGATAAACTGAAGTATTGATCACACAATACAGATGAACCTTGACAACATTATGCTAAGGGAAGGAGTCAGTCACAGAAAAACCACAGATTAGGTGGTTCGTTTATGTGAACATTCCTTGTACTTTTCTTACTTGAACCAAAGTCTACATCTCCCTTGAGAGTATAGTTTCTCCATCAGTAATCTCATGTAGAAGTTGCTTGTTACTTATTTATTTTTCCTGAAACAGCTTTTCTACCACCAGGCCTCTTGGCCATTGTCACTTCTATTAATAGATGATTATTCCCCCATCATCCCTAATAATACCTGGATTGAATCTCCTGTCATCAAACTACATCGCCACCCATGCATCCTTGACTCGAGCAGCTTACCCCTGATTTCCTCCGCTTTCCCTCACATTTAGTTTCATTAATGACCATCTTAACTAGCAAAATTAGTTACAGAAAATTCTAATTTCATCCCAGTTTCTCCCTCTACCAAGAGGTTATTTTAAAGAAGGAAAAGGGGAGGGTGGGAGACAGATGGGTTTTCTCCCCCAAATGACTGAAATAGCTCAAGGAAAAGCCTCGTCATAACTTTAGAACTCGCGTGCTGTGGGTCACCCAGAAATCTTACACAATCCTCGTTTCCAGAATATTCCCTAGGTGCTACAACTGACATCTATCTCGCATCATGGGATTGAAAGAAAGAGTATCAGCTGCCCCTTTACATCCCCCAGGGCATCTTCTGTCCGCCGAACAAGAGATGTAGAAACCATTGTTTTTGGAGAAAAGACACAGTCTTGGCAGGGTCATAGGTGTCTTAGTTTCTTTCTTTCTGTTTTTGTTGTTGTTGTTACTAAATGTAAGGCGCTTTCCTAAGACTTGAGAATATTGTCTTATTTAATCCTCACAACATAATAATTAGGTAAGTAAGCTGATATCCATCTCATGTGTATTTATTTTAAGTATTTTATGTAATAAAATCACTTTCTAAATAATAAAATAATTAAAATCACATTTCACTGGAGTTACATACTGTGCTCCTGCTTGTTTTCTAGTTTCCAACCTTTTTATACTTCTTATCTTCAAAAATAGTTTAAAAATTTTAGTTGTTGCTATTATTGTTAATTTTTAATTTTATTTCATTGTGGTTACGGAATGTGGCTTTAAAGATCTCTATCTTTTGGAAGTTTCGTTGTGGCTAAGTACATTTTGTATATAAATTAATTTTATGCTCATACATTTGACCTGATAATTCAATTTACAGTAATGTAATATTTTCTGAGAAGAGATTTGTATACAAGTGAGTTTATCACCACATTACTTATAAAAGACCAAAGTTGCAATGAATCAGATTGTCATAGTATCTGTAAGAGTGGCAATTTTTGTGCAGCTCTTAAGAAATGTGCTTGAGAGTCAGGGATCTGGGAACTTGGAGATCTGGGAATCCCCAAAGCTTGGTAAAACACTAATGGAAAAGTATATAATATATTCTGTAACTATATATGATGTTTTATACACATATGCACAAAGAAGACTGATTTGACTGGATCAAAAGTTAGCTATAATTGTTTCATATAATGTGTTGGGTGTTATATGTCTTACCTTATAGATTTGGTTATAGGAAAACATCTTGAGTCAATGGATAGTTAGAAAATTATATAGTGTAAGACCCATGCACTGAGCCACAAAAACCGAGATACCAAAGCTCCTCCTCATTTACTCCGTGTCTAGTAGTTTCCTCACGCCCAGTCTTGGATGTCACATTCAATCCCCAAGTTGTAAAGACTTTAAGAGAGGCCCCAGTGGATACTATTAGAAATCAAATCTAATTAGAAGGATACTAGAATAACAGTAAATGTTATTCAATGTTGTCACTTTAAAAACCTCACTTCAATATGAGGTCCCTTTAATCCAAAGATACAAAGAGAATGGGTGACAAGAAGCCTTGGCAGTGGGGACCGTGCTCCGAGTGGCGTTCCCAGAGATGCTTAGCTCACAGCTACAGCTGTGGTTTTTAATGCACCTTTGTTGGGAAATGCTCAGACACCGAGAGCAAATACCAGAATTTTATTAAAGAATTACTGTGGGTTTTTGAGGCATGCAAACAAAGGAGGCATTCGTGTATGATCTCTACCTTTCCCAGAATCTGATGTCTGTGTCCTTGAGGGTGAAACTGAGGACATTCCAGGGAGCTTCAGTGTTAAAAGGAAGCATCTTAAAAGAGATTATGTTAAAGTTAAAATTAATCAAAATAGACGTCCTGAAAAACATGTTTGAACTATCTCAAGTGTATCTATTTTTCCAAGTCGAGAATAACTTAATAGCTTATTTTTCAGGTATTTTTCTATTAAAATATAATAACTTCCTTGGTATTTGTCACTATGTATGTACGTCTATGTGTGAGGTTTGACCTTCCCACATTGAATGGTATCGGTGAGAAAAGGGCCCTCTGTCCGCCATCTCACGTGGCTGCAGAGGTGACGAACCAGTAAGGTTTGGACTTGCCAGTGAGCGGACCCTCTGCGTGCAGGCCCACTCACGAAACGCCCCTAGACATCGACCGAAACCCGGTGTTTTGGACAAAGGAGCGTGCCCCACACCGACCCGAGCCCGCGGCCCACTACCACGGCCCGCCCCCATAGAGGAAGGCTGAGCTCCCGTGAGGGGACCATGGTGACTCAGTCTGCGATGGAAGCAGGCAGGAGCCTGGGGCCCCCAAGCCCTAACGCGGCAGGTCGGGGCTGGAGCGAAGGGGCTGCCCGTCCCTCCGTGTCCCAGCGCCTGACCACGCTGGCAGAGGGCCCAGAGCGTCTCCGCTCAGAAAGTTCCAGTCCCCCACAGCCCAAACGCTGCAGTCCCTCCTCCAGAATGCGGTGTCCAGGCTGTCAGGTCTCTGAGTAGGACAAATGGGTGCCTGGGGCCGGCGTGCCCGCCCTGGTGACTAGGCGTCGCCCTGTCAGTTGAACAGCTGGCCCAGCAGCTCGGTGTGCGCTGGGTGGCCTTGTTAGCACACGTGTGTCTGTGCCTCGCACTGACTCCACTTAATGCTCCACACGCTCGAGGAACCGTCGCGAGGGAGGGCGGTGAGAGTAAATAAATATGCTGAGTGCCTTCTGCACCCAAGATGCTAACCATTTATTTGGGGAGGGAATAAAACCCATAAATTCTAAAACTGAACATAGTAAAACCACAGGGATGCCGGAGAGAAGAATAGGGTCACAATATGAAAGAATATAGAAAATCACAATATAGGTCACAACGTAGAGAAGTGTGTGCTTGAGGGATGATGGAAAGGGATCACCATGGCCTGGAGGTGGCACCTATGGCTTCCATGAGAAACCGCCGGCCTTGCCCGGACTTCCAGGTGGGGAAACAGCGTCAAAAGACAAAGGGATGAGGCGGAGAAAGGATGTCTTCTAAGCCCAGCGGTTACAGGTTTTGGTTTGGGGGGCGTGGTTCGCAGGGAAGAATCGTGGGGGGTCAGCTCGAGGAGAGCGTCAGCGAACCCACATTCACTCCCCCCCCCCCGTGCCTGCTCCCTGCGGGAAACCATGTCCTGAAATTGCAGGGAACGAGGACACTCAGGAGACACAGGTCAGGCTCTTAGGAACCTCTCCATGTTGTATGTCTTCCCGGGAAACTCTTCCTTGGCTCCCCCAAATCTACTGAGGTACGTAAGCTTATTCTTGGTGCAGAAACATCAAAGTCACAGGCTGCACTGCGACGGACCTACCCTACCACGTCAGGCCCGCCTTCCTTCTATTTCTACAGCATTCTGCCTCCTGATGGAAAAGGGACACAGGAGCTAAGTCCCTGGGGAAGATTTCTCCTCTGCTGAAAGGGACTCTGAATCCTGGGCAGCTCCTTACGACACACTTCAGCAGCCATGGACTAAAGCCAAAATCATCTCCCTCCGAAGAACTATAAACTTGAACACCCAGAAGTCCCACGTCATAATAAAAGAAGACACTAAAATTATTCCAGTTTTCACATTTTGCTCTTTTTTCACCCAACCTATCTGATTTTTGACATTTGTCCCATGAATCTAGAAGGAAACAAAATGTTGTGGTTTTGTTCTCTTGCATTACAAATTCCCTGCTATTTATGTAATTAAAGACTTGGTTTTGTATTAGCAAGTTCTGCATTGACTTTCAGATATCTGAGTCATAGGCTGATGGCTGAGTCATTTTGGGGTGGCTGCACTTCAAGGTGAGCATTTAGCTCCAATGCTGTTACTCTGTCGGAGTGATGCTCCACCTTGGCCTCACACCCAAGCCCACAGAGCTTTTAAAAGTCTGAAAGCTCAGGCTCAGCCCTGAATTGGAGCCTCTGGGAAAGGGATCCTGGGAGTGATGTTTTCTCATGCTCTCCACGTTCAACATGCGGCCAAAAACGGGGACCACTGCTCCCCACCAAGCTCCCCAAGTCCACGTTGGCTAAACTCCTCACACCTGAAACAGAGTCCACCTTATCCTTGGCATCAGAACACAGAACTGACACGTTAGAAGATGTTTGTATAAATGATAAAGTAATATGCCACCAATTAGTTGTGAAACTGCATAGAAATAACTCCAAACTGACTCCGACGGATCCCTTGCTCTGCTAATAATCTATTAAGATGCATTGACATTAAATAATTGATTTTACAAAAGGAATTTTTTTCTATTTTGTCTTCTGCAAACTGAAGATAATATCTAGAATATAGTGTGGAAAATTTAAACATTAACTGTTCCTAAATTTTTCGAACATTAAAATACACACTGTGAACTGAGGCATGGTTCTACAGACTGAAGATGATGTGGTGAGTTTTCAAGAACATTTGGGTTCCAAAGCTCAGAGTAAGCAACCGACAATTTCTCATTAAAACAGTAAATCTGTGGAAACGTTTGAGACTATGAAAACTAAACACAATATGCTCACCGTACTCAGTTTGGTAATGGACGTAGCACTTTCTTTTGCAACTACAAAGTAGCATGTGATGCAGTTATTCTAGTTTTAAATTTATAAACAAATTTTATTTATCAATATAAAATTGTAAATGTATAAATCAAAGACAAAGGACGTAGGTAGAGCTAAATGTGTCTTTCTTCTGAACAAATAGGGGAGGCAGCGTAACCTCAGGGCTGAACGTCGCCATGAAGGTAGACTTGGGTGGAAACTCAGACTTGTCCATTTAACAGCGGTGGGAAATGAGGCGAGTTACCCAGCATCTCAGGGTCTTGTTCTGCTTTATCCATAACGTGGAAATCGTTTACGAGCACCTGCCTCGTAAATATCTTTCAAGCATGAATGAAATAGTACAAGTGAAATGCTTGAAACAGCACCTAGCAGTTACATAGCACCCAAACAATATTTTTTTAATTCATTTTTATTGTTAGATTTATTGAGGTGACATCTGTTAGCAAGGATTACACAGGTTTCAGGCATACAATTCTACAGTGCATTGTCAGCTTGATGTATAATCAGTTCACCACCTAATGTGACCTCTCTCCCCATCACCCTATACCTAGCTTCCCCTCCTCCTCTCCCACCCCCTCCCCTTTCTCCCCTCCCTGACCTACTCGTCCCCAAATAAACATTAAACTATTGATTGTGTCCGTGGTTTATTTGTTTCTTGATTTCTTTTCTCTTTGTTGTTTTCAGTTTTATATTCCGCATATGAGTGAAGTCATACAGTTCTTTGTTTTTTCTGTCTGGCTCACTTCACTTAGCATGATGATCTCCAGGTCCATCCATTTTGTTGCAAATGGCAATATTTCATCTTTTCTTACAGCTGAGTAATATTCCATTGTGTATATGTACCACAGCTTCTTTATCCAGTCATCTGTCACAGGGCACTTTGGTTGTTTCCATGTTTTGGCCACTGTGAACAGCGCTGCAATGAACATTGGGGTACATAAG
>PVJL010005755.1:0-103296 GCA_004026885.1 Lyroderma lyra
GGAGGGGGTGGGAGAGGAGGGGGGGGAAGCTAAATATAAGGTGATGGAAAGAGAAGTCACATTAGGTGGTGAACTTATTATACATCAAGTTGACAATGCACTGTAGAATTATATGCCTGAAACCTATGTAATCCTTGCTAACAGATGTCACCCCAATAAGTCTAACAATAAAAATGAATTAAAAAAAAAAAAAAAAAAAGAATCTATGTGGAGGTGTCTGAGGGTATCCCTGAGGACAAGCACGGCCCCCTAGGGAATTCCAACACAACTGTAATTAAATAATTGACTCGTCCTGCGATGCCGACATAAAGGCTGGCTACCTGGTGCTCACGGTTGTATTCGTTAGACAGGCAGGGAGAGAAGCCAAGACAGGTAAGAGGGTTGGAGTGATTCGGGAGATGATATAAGCAACAAGCACACTTCATCCCACCACACAATGTCCCTAGAAATTTGTTCAGACTCTGCAGATCTCAAAAGAAAATGAAAATAAGTGAATAGGGGAAATTGCGCCTCCAAGGCTGACACACCCCCACGCCCCATTAATACTCCCCCCAAGGTACAGTTCTACGTAGGGAGCCTTCACCTGCAAGTCGTTACAGAAATGGGGAGATTTAACTAGAAGTGAGGTGGACTTAAGATGGCCAAAATTGAGCTCTTTTGACATGTAAATTATTGTTATTGTTTTCTTGCTCACACCATAGGAGAGAGAGAAAGACAAACGTGGGCTCTAAAATCAAACTGCATGAACGAGAGGCTCACCTCAACTGGCAAACAGGAGCCATTGAAGTGGAGCCCAGGTAGACTGTTTTCTCTCCAGGAGGAAAATCTTAGAGCCTGCCTCTGCATTCAAGGTTTCTGAAGCCCCTCGATGCCAACAGCCCACGTTCCCCTCTCCTCCGACGGCCCCGCTGGACCCTTTACTACCGTGTGAACTTACTCTCCTCTCCTCCTCCCGTCTCCCTCTGCAACACGACGTCGGCTGTGATGCTCTACTGACCTCGAGGACACTCAGAATAGAAAACCAGACCAGGAGAGGCTGCGGGGCCTGGGGGGAAAAACTGAAATCCTGACAAGTTCGTTTGGAGAAAAGCCATTCTCAGGCCGAGAGGGGCCAGTGGTTGTATACGTGCCTTGCACTAGAACAGAAGTAAGGAGTCTACATAAAGAGTTCCCTGACCCTCCAGGACCCGAGTAGGTTCACAGAGGAACCTAATAAACTGTTAGAACAGCGAGGTCCAAACTTTTGGCTTCCCTGGGCCACGTTGGAAGAATTGCCTGGGGCCACACATAAGCTACGCTGACACTCACGATAGCTGATGAGCTAAAAAAAAGAAAAAAATCACCAGAGTCTCCTAATATTTTGAGAATGTGTGCTGGGCCGCATTCAAAGCCGTCCTGGGCTGCAGGTTGGACGTGCCTGTGTCAGAACGCACGATCCCGGCTTCGCGGGCACCTTCTGGGTTCTCAGAGCCAAGCAACAGAGTGACGAAATGAAGCTTTCTAGGAAACCCTTGTAGATGACTTTTTTTAAAAAAATGGGAAGAATGAAGGGATTAGCCATCCCTGAGAGTTTTCCCCTGAAAATGGACCGGACCAGACCCAGCGATGTGAGAGCGGCCTGACAAACCAGAGCTTGATTTCTTTGAACGTTTAAAAAAAACAACATGCCTAACCCTCAAATAAATTAATTACTGTCCTGCCAAAACAACAACAACAACAACAACAACAAACTTTCAAACCATACTCAGGTCCATCTCCAGGCAGTTGTAAGGATCGTCACCATCATCCTTTACTAAATTCAGCATTTTTTGCAAGGACTAGATGAAGAGCTTATAACTCTGATTAAACAACATGAATTAAGCGGGCCGACCACATATACTAATGACCTGGCGATTCTGACTGGTCGACGGGCTAAAACTATTCAAAAGAAAGAAAAAGACCAAGCTGCCCAGATCAGGCCCTTACAGCTCCAGTAATTAAGCAAGCAGGTCAGACCTTGTCTAAAAGAAAGCTCAGGAGAGAGAGAAGTCTTACTGCAAAAAAAGGTCACGTCACCCTAAGAAGGGCTATGAGGGGGCATTTGCCCTTCTCCTTACTGATACTTCAGGAGAAATTGAAATGACCATCAAAAAGGGAAACTGCTGAGGCCTGTAGATCCTGGGGCTACTTAACCCCACCCAGCAGGTTGTCCGCTCCCTTGGACAAGCTTGTTTGCAAATCCGTGGGAGGAGCATCTAATAACCCAGGGGACTGTTACGGGGCAACACGTACTTGTACTTGTGCTCGTCAGATCTGCCCCATTCACCCACGGGGCGGGACGTTCTTCAAACGAGTGATGCTCACGTATCCTTTTCCCAGAAGGCTGAATGTATTTAGAACTAAATGAATCAGACACTGAACCCCTTGGGGAAATAATGATTTTTAAAGGAACCTGCACCAGAGGGAACTAGTCTTGAGCCTGACTGAACGTTTGTGACAAAGCATTCCACTGCAACTTTGTGCCTTCTCCAGTATAGCTATTAGCAAGAGTAAGTCAGCCACTCCTATTAAAGTAACTATTGACAATAGTTGGCCTCTATGTAACATTCACAAATATCCTTTAAGAGCTGATATGCTAGCTGGAATTAAGCCTGTTATACAAGATTACTTTAAAAAGGGGGGTTTATAATTCCACATATGAACCCCTTCCAGTACATGGAACCCAGTGGGAAAAGATGGAGATTTGTATAGATTTCATAGCTTTAAATAATATATTATTCCCAGACATCCTGTGGTTCTAAATCCATACACCCTATAGACTGCTAATATTTTTCAATGATAGATTCACATAGTGCTTTTTTCAGCATTTCTTTAAAAAAAAACAAAACAGAAAGAAAGAAAAGAAAAAAAAGAAAGAAATTAAAAAACAAGAGACAGTAAATACCTCTTTGCTTTCACCTGTGAAGATCGGGCAGTGACCCATGGATCTACACGAAGTCCTGCCTGTTTCTCTCAGATACTAAAGACTGAGAATGATGTGAAATTTGAATGATGTGAAATTTCCCAGAAATTCCACTCTAATTGAATATGTGGATGATTTACTTTTATGCTCTAGGACGGTGGTTCTCAACCTTCCTAATGCCGTGACCCTGTAATACAGTTCCTCATGGTGTGGTGACCCCCATAACATTATTGTTGTTGCTACGTCATAACTGTCATGTTGCTGTTATGAATCGTCATGTAAATATCTGATATGTTTTCCGATGGTTTTAGGCGACCCCTGTGAAAGGGTCATTCGACCCCCAAAGTGGTCGCGACCCACAGGTTGAGAACCGCTGAATTCTAAGGTTATGTTGTCGCCCACCTGCAATGGTCCACAACTTCAGCCAAATGGTGACAGTCAGGCCTCCTAGGAATGAGCCATCCTAGCACCGTGGAACCACCTTATCCAACCAAGAGGTCTGTCACGAGTGCATCCTTCGGATTAGTTTATGACCCAACGTGGGGAATTGTGGACGGAAAGGGGGCCACATGCTAAACCTGACAAACTCAGGGGAGCCCCCACAAACTCAGAGATTGAAAATGTCCTCATAGGGAGGTGTGAATATAAAAATTCCTAAATGATAGCAGGCCATGGCGGGTAGTCACATCCTGGGCCTGTAGCTTCCCTGACAAAGGTCTCTTTACCTTAAGTGAGCCTGTCCTTTACTGTCCTTTTGCAGCTAAGATAACATACCTTTGAAATGTCAGTCATCTGCTTTTCCAGACCCCTCAGGGGCCCCCCTCCACACCAGAGCACGAGACCACAGAGCCCCTCATTATTTTCGTGTTCCCCGCACACCCTCTCGATGTGCTGTGAATGTTAATTATCCTGTATCCACTCATGTGAAAGAAGTATGTGTCCCTCCATTTTTACTTTTTATCCAATCCCAGAGACTCCCCCACTTTGCTTTCCCCCTCCCCCTTCATCTACCACCCGTGGATCTCATGTGGGCCTCCTGACGGCTCCTCCTTTGATTCTAACACATAAAACAAGCTGCAAATCTGCCGTTCTCCGAAACGTTTTCTCAATTTTGCTTCCCAGCGATTGTCATCAGTTTGCCGCACATAAGCTCATAAAAATTCTCTACAGGTTTGGACATTTCTTACGTCGACACTTCCTCCCTGTGTTCAGATATACACCCAGTTTCTAAGAGCCCTGTAAACAAGCCAGTGTTTACTGAGCACCTCCCACATGCCACGAATGGTTCTACGTGCCGAAGGCAGTCCTCTCACGCACAGAGGACCGAGTGAGCAGAGCCTGGCTCACCGACTTTTATTTTTATTTCACCGGGACACAGAAAGGCCTTGCCCAAAGTCCCAGGGCACATAAATGATGGCCCGGCATGTGTGGTCTTACCCACCCACGAGGCACTGCTGCGCTGGGGCCTGAGATGCTGCCGCCTTCAGTGAGCTGTGCAGCCCGGGGCCTGCGGCGGGTGTGTGTACAGCCCTCCGCACTGACCCTGCTCTGCCTGCAGACTCATTTTAGGGGCTTTGGTGGTGGAAAAGCCAAATCCCTGACCCCTGAGACCTGGGCCAGTAAAGCTCAAGAAGTGCCCGACACAGACCGGGCATTACTGCCATCTGGAAGGGCTGGAGGCTGGAGACTTTCCACCCAGCCTCTGCTCGGACGTAGGACAAAGGCAGGGAGGACCCAGGCGAGATTCCAGGGCTCAAGAAGCCCAGCTCCCCCTCAGTTCCCTCCAAAGAAGCGACATTTAAGACTTGAAGCATGAGGAGGAGCCAGGATTCCAGGGGACAGTGACCCAGGAAGACAGAGGAGCTGGGACCCCTGTTTGAGGAACCGCTGGGCCGGAGCAGGGAGGGCCCCCACGAGATGTCCACACCCTAATCCCTGCAACCTGCCAATGTCACCCGGTGTGGCAACAAGAACACTTTGCAGATGTGGTGAAATTAAGGGTCCTGAGAGGGAGAGATTATCCTGGATCAGCCGGGTGGACCCTGAATACCATCACGGGGTCCTTAGAGGAGGGCAGAGGGAGGTCTGACACACGCTGAGGGGAGGCGCCGTGACCACGCAGGCGGAGGCTGCAGTGATGCCGCCTCTAGAAGGTGGACGACACGGAGCGAATTCTTCCCAGAACCTCCTGGGTGGGCGCCCCCCACCCCCACCTTGACTTTAGCCCAGTGACATTTGAGTTCGGACTTCTGGCCTCCGACATGGGGAGAGCTCCGTTGTCTTAAGGCAGCGAGTTTGGGGTCATTTGTTCCAGCAGCCACGGGACACTGATCACCAGGGGAAGGAGGGGACCTGCAGAGCAGGACAGGGCGGGGGCAGGGGAAGTGGGAAGAGAGTTAGCCTCCCCCACCCCTTCTCCCTCCGATGCGCCCCATCACTCCCCACCCCCTTTTAAAGACATGTAACTTGTGGCAGTAAGCAGGCATCAGCTTCGAAACTGTAAACACGTTTTGACATCTCTGAAGGAAAGAAAAGCAGGGGGGAAGACAGCCTGTCAGCTCATCTCCTCCCTCCTGCTCCCCGCCGGCCTCCCCTTTCCCCAAACATCCCTGCGGCGCCCACCTCCCGCCCTGTGGTGGGAACCGGAGTGGAGCAGGAGCTACGCCTGCCCAGCTCCCGGCTGTCAGCACCCGGGGCCAGCGGGATGGTTGCGAGCTCTGTCACTGTCACAGCTGATAAAACCCCACGACCTGCTTGTCTGGAGCCTGGGCCCCGGGTCCTGATAAGTTGGGCCTGTCAGCACCGTGCCCACACCTGCTCCTGCCCGGCCTCCGGAGCCCACCCCAACTCTGTGCTTTCTGCTGTTTCCAGCCAAGCCCTGGCCACGGTGCCTAGGCCAGGCCGCAGTCACCTTGAGATGACCCCGGGGGAGCCAGGCTGGAAGCAGCAGGGGCGGGAAGGACAGTTCATTCAGGAGGCGGAGTGGGTGCACCGCGGTGGAGATTCTCGGCCCGCGTTGCTGTTCAGGCTCCTGTTTCCAGATTTGTCCGTGTGGGACTCCGAGTGCACACAGAGTCTCACAGCATCCTGGTCTTTCCTGAGGCAGCCCGCTGGAGCAGGGGGGTGATCTTGACCCCTGGAAGCTACTCGGCAAAGTCCAAGGCCTTACTGGTTGTCATAATTAGGAGAGAGGGCTACCTACAGCGTGTGGGGAGAGGCCGGGGAAACTGCTGGACATTCTGCCTGTACAGGACGGCCCCACAACGGAGAATTCTCAGGCCCCAAATGTCATCAGTACTGAGGGTGAGGAACTCCAAGCTGGGGGACACAGGAGCCCAGGCTGGACGTGGAGCCCCTGAACGCCTCCCCCAGGAATGCAGAGGCGAAGCACAGCCTGGAGCCTGGGCCTGGACCGGGGCCAGGCCCATCCCGCCCTCAGAGACCCACAGCTAGGCGAGGCCACACGCACCAGCCCCTCCCGGGCTGGCCCCCTGCCACCCAGCCTGCCCTGCCCTGCCAGTCCTGCCCGCAGGCATCTAATGCAGGTACCCTCTGTCCCTGCAGCCTCTCATCCCAGGAACGTCACTGGGAGTCACTGCTGTTTTCTGGAGCGTCACCTACAAGCTGGGCACTGTGCCAAGCAGCTTTCTTCCTCGTAGTGTTTCTACACAGTAACTCGGGGGTGGAAGGATTGTTACCAACCCCGTTTTACAGACCGGGAAACCAAGGCCCAAAGCTATGAACTGACCTACCCAAGGGCACTGTTATGGTCACGTGGAAGCCCCAAGCCCCAGAACCTCAGAATTATCTTATGTGGAACTAGGGTCTTTGCAGAGATAATCGAATTTAAATGAGGTCCTTAGTGTGGGTCCTGAGCCAACAAGATTGGTGTTCTTATGAAAAGGGAATTTGGACACAGATCTGCACACATTCCAACGTGAAGGCAGAGGTCAGGTGGTGCTTCCACAAACCAAAAGGACCCCAAAGACGGCCAGCAAACCCCGCAGAAGCTGGGAGGGACGCACCAGAGTCTCCCTCAGAGCCCTCAGGAAGAAGCAGCCCTGCTGACACCGTGACTTGGACTTGTAGCCTCCAGGACCGTGAGACGAAAAATTCCTATTGTTTCAGGTGCCCGGTTTGGGGTCCTTGGTACAAACAACGGCCCTAGCGAGCTTACAGTCACACAGCTGCCAGGGGTGGCTCTGGGTGGAGCTCACACGGGTCCGACTCCAGCCAGCCTGTGGCCACGTTTCTGTGATTCCTTCCAGAGCAGGCTCCCTGCATCTCACAGGTCCCTTAAAGTAGGACTTCAGCTTCCAGAAGCTTCATTTGGTTGCTGCTCACCTATGGACACCTAGCATAATGCTGTTAAACACTGCATTTAATTAGTATAAGCAAGCACCCTCCCAAGCTGGGATCTTTTTTTTTACGTAAGGAATAATCAGCTGGGGCCACTTGGTTCATGAAAACTAGCAGGTGGGTTGTCAGGAGTAGAACCTGGGCTCTGGAAGTCGGAATGACAGACTCATGTTCGAATACCAGCTCCGTCACCCACCAGCATGTATGCTCTTAAGTCAGTCCTCAGGGTCTTCTAGCCTCAGGCTTCCCAGTCTATAAAATGGGTATAACAATTGTGTCTACTTCATGGGGTTTTCATGAAGCTTAAGGGAGATATGATGCCTGTACCCTGCTCAGCACAACTCTTGGAGCATTTTAATCCCTTAAAAATGAGCTGTTGTTATGATTATGACTATTATTATGGCTCCGTCTTATGGTCCCAGGAAGACTAAGGAAATGGCTATTGATGATCATTAATTTCATGTCTGGGTGTCCCCCCGCCCCATTTTTCAGCACCCTGTCCCGTTCCTCAGCGCTGGGATCCAGAAGACCTCGGAGATTGGCAATAGGGGTGCTGGGGCCCACCCACACACTTTTCTCTGTAGTTCCCTGAGGAAGTCACATGGGTGATCACACGCGGAGCATGGAGTGCTGTCAGCAGCTCCCCCACATTCCGAGGATGCCTTCGCTGTGGGCGTGCGAGGAGAGCCTGAGCGGCCATCACACAGGATGTCTTTGCCCCAGTGCACGTGGTAGCATGGTTCTCCCATCCCACGCTGGGAGCTGCCGCCTCCCAGCCACCGGAATCTGCTATGCGACAACCACATTTGCCATCCTGGTGGGAGAGCCAGAAAAACCTCTCGGGGTGGTGGGAGGGCAGCCAAGGATGGGCACCCGTGAGGGAGGCTGACCAGACGTCCCATTTTAGACGGCCCAGAAAACAACAGCCCTGTCCTGTTTCAAATGATGCAAATGGTCAGCCTACTGGCACTTTGAATTTAGCCCAGGGAGACCAGGCTGACCAGACGGACCGTGTAAAACGGGACAGGACCGTTGTTTTCTGTTCTGTTTAAAATGGGGCCTCTGGTCAGCGTACCTTAAGGAATCCTGCAGGCTGGCCTTCCCCCATTCCCCTGGACTCCGCAAACATCTACTGACCTTCACCACGAGCTTGACACTCTGTTGGGCATAGGGGGCCCCAACACGTCTCTGACCTGGAGGAATTTGTAGTCGAGAAGGAGGGAGAGACCAATACATTTTTTATTATATTTTGCTTTGCAGTGTTAGTTATCACGCAGGCCAGATCCCACTGAGTGTCCTGTTGAAACCCAGAAACGGGTGACAGAAAAGTAACAAAAGCGAAAGCCCCGAGCCACAGAGTGACAGTGCAGGCTGAGGGGAGGCGGGGGTGGGTGGCTGATGGCTGGCCCTTTGTTTGCTTTAATTGTATTTTTTGGGGAAAAGTAACCCATGTTCAGCGCAATGAAGCAGAAAGCAAACCTGAAACAGGTGCGTGCACCGGGAGCCCCGCCCTCGGCCCCGCCCTCGGCCCCGCCCCTCCGCGCCGTGCACGGGTCCAGCCCTGGAGCGGCCTGAGGACACGCAGGGCCCAGAAGTCGCCCGATCGTGCCGCTGGCATCTCTACCTTTTTACTCAAATGATGAAGCCAGCCAATCACTAAATGACAAAAATTACTCAATAAATGATAACCCTGTATGAACACCACTGACTTCAAAGCCTAAACATGAAACATCGAGTGCAAACCCGGCTGCTTTGGGCGATGAAAGGGGCGATGATGATAAACACCGGACGGTGGACACGAACTGTCTCGGGGCCGCCGGGGGGAGCCGAGCTGAAGCCGAGGCGAATCCTCTCCAACTACTGACCACATCTTTTCCGCGTATTTCCCACGTTCTCGAAGCATGCGGCAGGAGGCCCGCGGGGCGGGAGGCACCTGGGCCGGCCTCTGAGCCTGCGCAGGCTCTCAGCCATTAGTGGTCACCTTTGGGGGACCCCGGGGAGTCACCCCTGTGGGTGAGTGCTGTGGACATTGCCCCCAGGCCTCATTCAGCCAGGCCAGGGGTGGGGCAGCAGGTGGACAGGCCTCCACCGTCCGGGGAACTTGGCATGGCAGAGACCAGCAGCTGGCCCTGCCGCTGGGGCGGGGGTGACAGGGAGGCCGGGCTGGACCTTGGGGTGGGGTGGGGGGTTCCTAGACTGGAGTCCAAGGGCCACAAGCAGTCGTTCAAGGAATTTAAACAGGTATGATTCGGGATCCAAGCTGCCACCCTCCCTACCCTGCAAACAACTTGGGATAAGAGGAAGGGGAAATGACAAAGTCCTGGACCCCAGGCCAGAGCCCAGGCACAGAGAGACAGGAGCCAGATGGTGGGGCTGAGACTTCACGCCTCACCCCAGCAAGTCAGCTTCATAAGGACTTCCCCACCCCTTCCTGCTCGCCTGGCGCAGACAGGAAGCAGTTAGAACCAGCTCCATCCAGCATCCTGCAGGCGGGCGGTGGGAGGAGAGGTGCCCGGGCCCCCGGCCTGGCGCTTGCATGGGTCCCGCAGGCTGACCTCATTGCCCAGGCCCGCGGAAGCCCTTCCTGGGGTCACATTCCGCGCTGAAGAGCCCCTCTCCAAGGCCTTGGATGGCGCCAATGTCTTTTTAGGAACCAAGGGTCTAATTTTAGTGCCCCAGCCTTCGACACCTTCTCGAAATAGCTCCCTGTTTTCCCGCTTGTCCCTGCCCCTCCTTGGAGAAGGTGAACCCCTTGCATCCCCGTGATCCAAGTTGGTGAGTACAGGCCTTGTATGGGTTTGGGTGGAGGGACCCGTGTCCGTGCCATGTGTCCCATGTGACCAGACCCAGAGGACTCGCCTGGGGAGAGGGCAGGTCACAGCACCCACCACCCCGAGGGGGGTCCCACGGCAGCAGCCCAGGCTCACCCCCGCCTCCTCCCTGTTGCATGGCACGCACTGTGTGACCCGAATTCGGGTGCATGGCAGATTCTGTGCCATTCTTGTGTCACTAATAACAATTGGTAAGCACTTTTCTGAGCACTTACTATGGTGCCAAGTGTTGTTTGTGCATAATTTCATTTAATTCTCTCAACCACACCATGAAGTGGAAACTCTTACTGTCTCCAAGGTTGTGGAGCCACCGGGGGGTCAAATGGGGATTTGAACTTGGGAAATCTGAGGCCCAGCCTCTGCTTCACTGTACATGAGCTATTGTTACACAAACATGCCCCATCCATCCACCAGCCCGCTCTCCACTCCCTTTGTCCTGGTCCCTCTCACAAAGTACTCTACTCAGATTCTTTAGGCTTCCTAAGTGAGTGGACCAGAGAAGTCAGCCTGCTTGCCTAAGGGCACACAGCACACTAGTGATGGAGGAAGACATGCAGCTCCAAAGTTCTCAGATCCGAGTGGCACTCCTGGAAGGGGGCCACAGCTCCCCAAGAGGTGATGGGGCCTAGACAAAGATGGTGGCCCCAGGAAAGAGCCCTGTGCATGCCTCTGGGTCTGGGAAGACTTGGCCAGAAGCCCTGTCCCTCACAGGCCCATGAACTAACTCAACTGCAGAAAAGCTTCCCAAAGCAGGCTGTGTGATCGGGGCCCAGGAAGCACGATCCAGCCGCTCCCAGGGACACTGCCCACAGGACCCATTGTCCTGCTGGGACATGGGCACATCACAAAGGAGGAACAGCAGAGTAGGGCTTCTCAGGCCTCCCCCTGCTGCAATCAGAGCGCACACCCCCATATCCAGGGGCTCCCTACAGGGACCAGAGAGGGAGCTACCTCTGGGGGCGCTGAGGCCGGGCTCCTGGTCTGTCACCTGGGAGTCTGGTCGTGCTGAGCAGGGTCTTCAGAGATGGGAAGTGGGGGAGGGGGGGATGGAGAAGAGATGGGGCTGGCGGGCAAGGTGTCAGTGCACTAAGTCAGGTGGGACAGGCCCACTCCACCCAGCCAGAGCAGAGCACCTCAGGAACTTGGGATGCTCCTTCAAGCCCCCAAACTGTACATTCATCCAGGCAGCCTTAACTGTCAGGACAGGAAGTGCAGCCTTTTATCCGAGCGGATAAAAAGTCACTCTCCTGCAGGGAGCCAGAGCCAGCAACTTTTTTTTTTTTTTTTTTTTTTTTGCTTTTTGGTATGTGGGTAGCTCCCTGGCTGGGAATCGAACCCAGGCCGCAGCGCTGACAGCGCCGAAGCCTAGCCACTACACCACCAGGGGACTCCCACCAGCAACTTTCTTAAATGTCGCCAACCTACTCAGTGCCAGGCAGGTGGGCACACACAGAGGTAGAGGGAGCCAGAAGGGGTGCCAAGCCTTGCAATCACCAGGGGCACTTGGACAAACGCAGGGGTTACAAACTCCAGCTCCTAGAGGGGCCAGGTGTAAGGACTGATGCAAGCCAGCTTAGTATCTGACCTTTGGTCTATATGTTGGGGACATAACAGGGCATGCAGAGGGCTGTGGGGACCCGAAGAACCTGTCTGAAGGGAGAACTCAGTGTGCCTGAGTGCTATCTTGGGGGAGTGTACTTGTAGTTTCAGATGCAGGAGTACATTTGAAATCTTCTATAAAATTCTGATTTTTAAATCTTGGACAAACATTTTTTAAAAACTGTTTTAACTGCTGAGAGTTTCTAACAAAGTAGGTCTGCAGGCCGTACCCAGCTCTGGAGAGGGCCGGGGAGGCAGCATTGGCTGTGAGACAAAGCACATCACCTTGTTCATTGTCACCCTGCCTCTGGGAGCAGATCCGAGGGCAGGTCCTCCGTGCCCATCTGACAGATTAGGAAAACTGAGGCCCAGATGAGTGAAGCACTTCGCACTGTCACACAGCAGTGTCAGCGCAGGGACTGAAACTCAGGTCACTCTGATCCCAAAGCTGGGGGCTCTTTCCACTCAGCTGGGTCAAGGCTCTGTGGTGAGGGAAGGGATGGGGCTGCCTGCGGAGTGGGAGCCACTGCACCCTTTTGCACCAGGAGAGCTGTCTGCACCCTGTTACCTGAACTCCCAGCTCCCTGCTCTCAGCACCCTGAGGAAAGCTAAAGGTGGGAGACAAGGATGCTGGGGTGCTGACGGGACATGTGACGCGAAGATTTCTGTAGCTCCAAAGACAGCCCTGCCCTCCCGGGTCTGGCCGGTGGAATGCAGAAAAGAAGCGTCAGGGATGGACAGGGTGTCGGGGATGGAAAGATGCCAGCGTCAATCCCGGGAGCTCCAGGCCGAGACCTGCCCACCCGCCCCTCCGTGGGCTTCCTGTGACTCATCTGCTGTGGGTCCTCGGCACGCGGGCAGGGGCCGGGGGTGGCTGCCTGCCTCTTGGGGTTTGCTTGGTCCTGAGATCTGGAATCCTTGGTGGGGGAGGGTAGCCCAGATGCCTCCCACTGGACTTATCCGTCCCACAGGCAGCAGCAAACCACTTTGCTGCAGACCTTGCCTTTGAGACCAGCCAGCACTACTGATGCCCTAGAGGAGACCCAAGAGGAGACACTTGGGTTCAAAGACAGCCCTTCCCCACCTGCTCAGCCCACTGATGCACCTGAGCACCCAGGACGCAGACACCCTCTGGAAACATCTGTTCAGCAGCTGCCCTGACCCTGGGCTCCCAGCTCTGCTGCCCACCCTCCTCGGCGTAACCTCTTCCTGGGGTGGGGGTGGGGGGCGTGCGGGGCGTGGTTTCTGTCTCAGGTCCTGTCACTCTCCCCACGGGAGGCTCTGGCCAGCTCCTGACATTCTGCTGTCCCTGCTCGGAAACTCACGGCCCAGGCACCCAGCTATATGCCAGGGGGGCCAGACCCTGCTTTTGCAAGGGAACGAAACCCAAATTCCCACCTGTAGTTCAGGATCACGTATAAGCACAGTAGTGTTTGCCTTGTCCAGCTTTTTCTAGAAAAGGCTTATTTTTTAAATGAAGTAGAATTTCGCCTCCAGCCCTGTTATGAAAGAGGCAAGAGGTATTGGAACATCGAGGTGATGTCCCCAAGTGCCCCAAATAGGGGGCAGATACTAACGAGGCCATTAGTGGGCTTGAGGATGCAGTTTCTGGGGCATACCTCACCCCACCCCGCAGTTCTGTCCTACCCAGAGTTGCAGTTCTGTCCTTGCTCGGGGACTGGTGTAGAGTGAGAAAACAGCCCAGTACTGGGCTCAGACCACTCACCGGGCCACCAACACGAGGCCTGTGGATGAGGCGTGAACCAACCCTCGCTGACCACCTGGTTTGACATGGAGCTTTTATATGCTTGCTTGTTTAACCCCGATGCCAACCTGAGCATCAGGCATCATTACCCCTGTCCTACTCACTGGTGAGTTGAACTGAGGCTCAGAGAGATAGATGAAGCAACTTGCCTACCGTCACACAGCCCTCAACAGGCAGAGCTGGGATTTGAACTGAGGGCTGTGTAACTGCAAGGTCTATGCTCTATGCCCTTTCCAATGGCTCCCCCACTCCCGCCACCCCTGGGGCACAACTCTCAGGAGAGACAGAGTGAGGGTGGCTCTGACCACCGAGCAGCTGATTCCAGAAAGAATGGGGACAAGTCCTCCTTCATAGCCTAGGAATGCCCACGCAAGGACCGAGATTGCTTATGGGAGATCCCCTTCCTCACCTGCTGGCCTCAGGCTGAGAGCCACTGCCCTGTCTTCCTAGTGGCCGGCCTGCTCTTTCCCAAAGCGAGGACACAGCAGGCGATGTCACCCAGAAGAAGAGAGAGCCTCCAGCGCCACCTGCTGGAGATACGGTAACACGACAAGCGGCAAGGGAGTGGGCCAGGCTGCTTCTCAGATTAGCTCCTATACTTGAGCCTGAGAGCAGGTGTCAGCACTCCTCCTGCCAGAACCTTAGACAGTTGAAGCTAGAAAGTTTAAAGCAGGAGGTTGACCTCGCAAGGATGGATGAATGGATGGAGGCATGTCAGCTGCCGAGGGCCAGTCTAGGAGGAAAACTGGCTAATTGCGGTTGCATGGAAGGAAGCAGGCAATTTTCGGCAATTTTCTGAACACTGCCCTGGCTGTTTGAGTCCAGAGAGGAAGCCAAACAGAGGGGCCAGTGGGGAACTCGTATCGCCCTTATTTCTGATCAGCCTGACATTTTCATAACAAGCATGACCATTAGCAAGCCTGTGGCCACTGCCCCTGCAAACCTCCCTTCTGTTCCCTCTCCCAGCCTGACCGCCCAGAAGCTTCCGCTGGGTGGGGGTGACAATAGCCCCAGGGACCTGGGAGGAGCGGGCAGCAGGGCCCCAAGGAAATGTATCCCGAATTTGTCTGACATTTTCCGTCATGGTACTTCTCCCTCCAAATTTAATTTGTTCCTATATCCTCTCAACGCCTGTAAACTAGGTATCAGATCTGCAAGCCGGCTTAGATTCAGGTTTGTCATTTTCTCATTTTATGTAGTCTGACATGAAATATGCTGAATGACAGCTCTTCATCTATTGCATCGTCTTCAGTGGGATTAAAGAATCACGAAGCATTTCTCAGCACCTGGCTTTTAACAAGTGCATGTGCATGCTAGCTGCTCCCATCACTGTCATTCAGTCGGTCATGGCAGAGATGAAAATGGTCAGCCTGCTGGTGGAATCCAGGCTGCAGAGATGCCTGGGCTTGTGCTTTGGTTTTGTGTTGATTCTCAACACTTAAAAACCTGAGCATATTAAATAAAATTCTGGATTTCTGGCTCCTCTGAAAAAATGAAGGCTGGCCACACGAGTTCAGAGCTGAGCTGCAGGGGCTCCCCAGAGGGGCCCTCCATCACTTCAGTTCACAGTCCGTGCCCTCACAGGCACATGGGTTTGTCACGCTGAGCCTGGGTTTCGTCTAAGGCTATTTCTGAGATCTCTGTGGGTAGTTTTGACTCTTGGGCCTTCAGAAAGGCCGTGACTACTGAGAAGACTCCATTTTGATTCAGCAGATATTCACTGAGTCCTTTACTCAATCCACTAAAACAACATTGACCATTCTCAGCTACCATTCTGTCACCATCCCGGGGTTCTCCAAAGGGTTCCATGGTTTCTATCGAGGGCCAAGTAGGCTAACCCCTGGGAAGCAATCTTGATGCCATCAGTGAAGAATTTAGTCTCTGTGGTCAGAAATGGGCAAAGCTACCAGTTGGCCAATGGTGGGGAAACAGGAAGGACTTGCTGTGATTCACACGACTCATTCTGTGTATAAAATGAGACCACGATGTCCTTATGTCTCTACCAACATTTTTTTTGGTAGCTCCCTCGCTGGGAATCACACCCAGGTTGCTGGGTTGAGAGCACTGAAGCCTAGCCACTACACGACCAGGGAACCCCCCCCCCACCAACATTTTTCCTTCCAAAGGAAGGCTCACACAGCAAAATGCAAATGTGGTGGGGGGGGGGGCTGTGCATGTGAGGAGGCAGGTTTAACACCGTGCTCAATACATTTTTGCTGAGTGAATGAATGAAGATGATTTTCAAGTTTTATTTTGTAATTTTAATTATAAATTAAATTACAGTAACAATTCGAAATTAAATTATAAAATAATTAAAAGTATAAATTATTTTATTTCTTTAAGTCCAAAAGAAATTTTACTTGGAGTGCCAGTTATAAAACTGACTTTTTCTGGCTGGACCAGGGTCTGACCTGTAATCCCTTAAATGTAGTTTCCGCTCTGCCTCCTGGTGGTTGACCCTGTCCCAGCATCAAAACGAGTGAACCATTTAAGGTATTTCCGGAAAGCGGAGCAGGACGGCAGAGACATATTTGCATACCCACAATGCATTGCACATAGGACATTTTTCGGCCTTAAAAATGACTAGGTTCTCCCTTTTACTCTGAACTATTTTTTTCCAAAAGTGACATTTCTCTCACAGAATTGTCTGAGCAAAAGAAAAAAGTCAGTAGATTTGTCAGGTAAATAATAACCATTATCTAATTAGGGGTAACAGTTACCCTAGGACTGTGGGCGGTGGGCCCCGGGTATACTCTGGTTTCTCTTCAGATCGCATAAATCTTTCGCCTTTTACTAAAGATTTCCGTGGAGAGGAACAATTCTGAGTTTTGAACCAATTTTTTGAGGCCTTGCGTTTGCAAGGCTAATAAACGTGCAAAGACAGACTGAACCTAGTGCGGTGGTGGAGAGCTGCCGACTTCGTGCGTTTTCCGTTGGTAGAAAGTGGGGTACAACCTGAGAAACCGGTGGTTTCCAATTCCGCACTTTCAGCGGGTGTTACACTGCTTTTCACAACGGGAGATTTTGGTTGGTTGATTCCCGGCGGTACAGCTTTTGTCAGAAAGTACTTATGTTTCGGAGGAGCCAGTCTCACGAGGAGCAGTCATGAGTCAGACGCTTCTGTGCAAGCCCAAGCCCGTCTTCCCGACCAACACTAGCTCCAGGGAAACTTTTTACACCCAATTCTGTTTTTTTTTTAATGATTCTTTGGCATATCTAGCCACGAACATTTTCTAGGAGGTTAAATTCTCGGTAAGTCCCAGCACCTTTCCGACTCTGGCTTTAAATGTTACATTTATTGTTATTTTTTTTACTGCTTTTTAAAGTAACTTTTTAAGAAACTGAAGTTTTTCTAACACTTTTATAAGTAGTGCTGTTTTTTTTTTTTTCTGATGAGGTAATTTAGCCTTAAAACAAAACTGGATCATTTATTAAAAATGAGAAAAAAATGGGAATGAGAAAGACCTTTGATGATGGTTACCATAGATTTGATGAAAGTGAAGCGAGTGAATTTTTTAGCCAATCCCATTGGCCAGAACTTAGTTTCCTGGTCACGCCTAGCTACAAGGCAGGCTGGGAAATGGAGTCTTTCCTCTAGGCAGCCATGAGCCCTGCTAATGGTGTGAGAATACTGGGGAAGAAAACTAACAGTATCTGCCCCAGTAAAGGAGGGAGGGAATCCATCTCGAAGTTCCCTCCTTGGGTTCCATTTCTCCAGGTTCCTCCCTGTGACCAGCTCTTGTGTAGAGAACCATGACCCCAGTCCAGCCCTGCGCCAGTGTTCCCAAACCCTGTTCAAATGATAGGATGGTAACATTCTTTCCCTTCTCCCAGGCAGGCAACTCCTCACATGACCAGCTCTGGTCAGTCAGAATTAAACGCCAATGACCAGTGCTTTCTTTGGGCTGATGACTGGGTGTGAGTCTAAAGCAGGGTTTTGTTTTTTTTTTTTTAAACTTGTTTGTTGCTGACTTTTGGCAAAAACAACAACCCTGAGTAATGAGCAGTCCAAACACCCAGATTCTGGTCTCCAAAGTCCATGCTGTATTCACAGGAAACAGGCTCCTTGGACAAATGGCTGACTCCAGTCATAAACCAGGAAATACACCACCTTGCAGAGGCTCCCAAGAGCCAAAGATGGTAACACGAAACCACCAAGAAGATTAAGATGAGTACCCCTAATTTTCTTTGGGGAAAGAAAATTACCCCTCTCCAGTTATTCTCTATTCAGTGGTTTGAGACTGACCAGCTCTGAGGAGATGGCTTGAATGATGTAACCTAATTATCATATCCCTTGCACCCTGGCCACAGTGATTGGCTTGGGAATGGCCCCTCAGCACTTAGGGTAGAAATATTGGGGCTCAGACTCTGCTGGTCTTGCTAGAAGAGCATCAGTCTTACAATAACTGTGACTTGTTTTTACCATAGGGTAGCCAGTCTGAGGATGTAAGCCCACCTATAGGAAGTAAGAAATGGATCCTGCTAAAAATCACTTGAGTCTGGATCAAGCTATTCCTGAAGCTCCTACTAGACTCATGGTAAATCAGTACTTTTCCTCTTGTTTAAGCCAATTATAATTAAGTTTTCTGTCACTTGCAATCCCAAATCTTAATTGAGACACAAGGATCAAATGACAGAATGCATATAAATGCAACTCAAAAAGCGTTCTTTGAACATCTACCCCAGAGGTGTCCAACCTTTTGGCTTCCCTGGCCACAGTGGAAGAAGAATTGTCCTGGGCCACACATAAACTACACTCACACTAACAATAGCTGATGAGCTAAGAAAGAAAAGTCGCAAAAAAAATCTCATAATGTTTTAAGAATTTGTGTTGGGCTGCAGGTTGGACATGCCTGATGTACTTACCCTGTGCCAGGCATTGTGCTAGTTCCTGGCCATCCAGGTGACACAGCCACCGCCTTCATGGAACTTGCTAGTGGGGAAGTGCCAACTACACTGTAGATGTTCATCAAATGTAACCGTCCCCCCTTTGTCACCCAAGGGTCAGATGCAAGGCCTGCTAGAGGATTCACAGTGAACATTTACTGAAGCAGACAGTTACCTGAAGTTTCTATTGGCCAAAGTCCTCAGGAGAGGCTCCCGGGACCCAGGAATATCAGGCTGTAGGTAGCTCCTTCCGGGTGAGGCTGTTGGCTGGGCCAGTGCCCCACAGCTGAGATAGCCCCACCCTCCCTGCACCTCCTTTCTGCAGAGTGTAACTGCCCACAGCAAGTGGGGTGATCTGTCCAATTGCTGGACCTCTAACCAGACATCAGAAGCTCAGGCCACTGCTGTTTCGAGGGTGGGGGTGGGAGTAAAAACAAGACCCCCAAAGTGCAGGTTATCTTGTTTTTAAGGTTTTTTAAGCCAGGCATCCTTTTGAGAATCTGAGGAAAGATAGAACCTCTCATCATGAAAACTAATGTACACACATTTTGCAATTCCGGGGGTTCACAGGTTCCTTGAAGCCAGGTTATAAACTCTTGAGCAAGGAAAGGTCTAAGGTTCCTTCTTTATCTAAAGTCCTGCGAATCTCTGTACCCTTAGTGTGCTGTCACCCCTGAAAAGCTTCTGCCCTTCACTGGGAGAATATGTCCCTCTCCGTCAGTTTGGTTTCCCGTAACAGAATGGTCAGTGCTTGCAAACGCGTCCAATTTGGGCCTTGATGCGTTTTGATGCAAACGTGTTGTCGCAGTCCTCGTCGCTGGCTTGGTACCCCACGTGTCAGCTAGAACCGGTCGGCGTGGATGGCCTCATGACCCACGACTTTCCAGCCAGAACGAGGGGTCCCGCGCTCGTCACGCGGTGGCTCTTGCCCTGTGCACGTCCCCCTGCAGTCTTGTCTCAGCATCTGTGGTCGTTTTGTGTATTAGGTTTGGGAATGCACGCAATTTATTTACATGACTCCTTATGGGAAAGCTTGGTTTGGTACTTGTTTTTGGTATTCTCCGCGCCTCCCAGAACCAGTTAACAAGGAGTACTGAGGGACCACACCCTGGAGGGCTTATCAAAAACTGGCGTCTTTCTCACAGTTCTGGAGGCCAGCAGTCTGAGGTCAGGGCACCAGCACAGTTAGATTCTGGATTGCAGACTGCCATCATCGCCTCATGTCCCCACATAACTGAAAAAGGACTAGAGGGCTCTGTGGGGAGGGGACTCTTTTATTAGGGCACCGATCCCATAGGCTCCAGCTCCCATGGGGGGAGGGCTGCCCCACACACTGTCATCACAGGCTCCAAGGTAACTGCGGCCTGAGAGGGCGTGGGAGGGGGCCCCAGAGGCCTGTGGCGCAGAGGGTGTTGGTGTATTTCCAAGCCAGCTTTGCAGCGCTGCGAAGGGCTGGGTGGCATGCAGGTTTTCGGTGCCAGGTCTCCGCCCTGAGAAAGCCACTTGATAAATAAAACCTCTCTGTGCATCCCGCCCAAGAGGCTGAGAAGACAGCTCCCCCCCAGGGCACGAGTGGACAGCACGAAGTGGACCCACTGAGTCAGTGCCTGAGGCCCCCTGCATTTCATCTCAGCAAGGGGGGCTGAATGGAGACGCTGCTGAGACAGCGGGCTGCTGGTGTCATCTGGAGGGGGGATCAGTGCTTTACCCCCACCCCCTTCTCTCAGAGGGGCAGAGTGAGGAGGGATGGAGTGTGGGGGAGCAGAGAGGTGGGGCCTCGGGCAAGCCGGAGTCTGCATTCCCTCCTGGAATCGGTCCTGGGCAAATTATTCAGCCAGAGGTCATTTCCTCACGTCTCAAATTGGGATCTTAACCCTGAGCTACCTCCCCGCCGCCCCAGGACACATTCCTGTAAAGTACCTACACACACAGCGAGCACCTAAGGGAGAGCTGATCACAAACCCCAGGCTGCGGAAGTTCTCGTTCAGTCTGCTGCTCTCGGGCACCAGGGACGGGGTGTCGTTTTTACATTTATCGGCGCCCACGACATGCTGGGTTTCAAGTTTGAGTGAGTGGGGCTCTCAGGCGCGGCTCTTGTCAAGCAGCTTCCAGCTTAACGCAGTGACTAGAAAGCATGTCACACGGTCGGTCCTGCTCCTAGAAACGGGTGGGGAAGGCCTTTCTGAGCTCTGGACTGAAGCAACTGCAAAACCAGGGCAGCTGGTGGTAAGCCTGACACTTGTTTACTTCTCCCCTCGCCATCTGTCGCGGACCAGGCATTGTTTTTTGGCAAACAAACCAGGCTTCCTGGTGACTCAGGCTGCTTAAAACAAGCACAACACTGAGGACTTTGGCCTCCCCGTGACTGCTGCGTCCAGCTGGGTCCTTTGGGTCCAGGGGCCAGCTCCATTCTCCCCACAAAGGCAGGGGTATCGTATCTTACTTTCAGGGAACTGGCAGAAGGCCCACTCAGGGTTTCTTCCTGCTACCCAGTCCTATGGTCAGCAAAACCCAGGGCAGGTAGGGGGAGAGGACACGGTAGCAGGAAAAGGACCGAGGTGATGCTTCTCCACCAGCCCCCTCGGCTGGGCTCCCTAGCGACTCCCCTCCACATCTCCTGAGTGTTCTCCTCTGAGAGTAGATGTGGGAAAAAGAATTCCTGTCGTTATATCGGGGCAAGGTGGCTGGTCCTTCTGTTTCAGACACTACCCAGTCTGGTGAGGGAGGAAGATAGACTGTCTCCAGAGGTTTCAACCACACACAAACGGGTCATGGAAGTTTGAAAGAGATTTATTTAAAAACAGAACAAAAGAGAGCTTTGGTATTTCAAAACCCAACAATCATCAATCACTAGAAAGTTAAACACCTCCCCTAAAAGCCCAGAAGTACAAAACCACAGATCTCCACAGGCTCACGGTAAGACACAGTGTGCAAACCCGAGATGACCTGAGCGAGACTCACGCCCTCCACGTGGACTGCGTGCAGGGGTCCCCGTGACGAAATCACCGCCGAGGTTCACTGTCTACGGTGGATGCAAAAGCCATCCAGCAAAATATCAACAATAAATTAAAAACTCAGTCAAGAAAGAACACATTAAATTAGGAAAAACACCACAATTTTTCCTAGACAAGAGTCTTTTCAGAAGAGGTTCTATTTCCGGGGCCAGAAGAAAGGAGGGAGTGGAAGGAGTGAGTTCAATTTCAAGTATTTTCCGTATAGGTTCATTTTATTGAGTCGAAAGCTTACAAAAGGTCCACTGGCCCCTCCTGCCCGCTCCCCAGTGCAAACTCCTGAACATCCACACGCACTTCTGCGTCACTGGTGTCCCCAACAAGGCACAAAAGGGTGGGTGCTTTCAAAGGATCCCTTGTTCGTAGCAGCAGGATCTCAGTGCTGGGCGTCTTGTGTAAGTGGTGGCTGAAAGTAGGGCTGTTGGTTCACTCAGACACTGGGATCTTCCTGTTCAATTAACAAAACAAGTCGTTACTGCTTGCCGCCAGCCCTGTGGACACTCAGGAGTGCTACGGGAGGCAGGTGGCGGAGACGCCCCTCCCAAGCGCTGATCTGCCCTCGAAAACAGCTCCTGGCCCAGGGACAGGCTACAACTACCCTGGGGTTAGTGGCTTGGGGACTCCTGGGGCCAGTGCGGTGATCACTGCTGTGGTGTGGCCAGCTCCAGCGCAGGTAAGCTGAGGGACATGGGGTACTACCCCCCGAAGGCACTTTGGCTTGCCCCCCCGCGATTATGTGGGGAACCAAGGTGGATGGGTACATGCCAGATTAAGAGCAGAGGGGCCAACCAACCAGCAGGACACAGCAGTCCGCCGGCTGAACAGAGGCTGCAGTGCCAACCCACGCAGTGCAAACCCAGCAGCCTCCTGCACAGCCCGCCCTGCATGTTTCTCTTTGTTCTACAAGCTTGAGGAGCGCAGACCTGCCTCCCACCCTGCTCCCACCCCTTCAGGTCAGTGCTACTTCCTTCTCCAAGTCCTGGCCACAGAGCCTTCCGTGGGGGTGAGGAGGCATTTCTCCTGAGTTGGCCCCAGCTCCTTAACTGCTATGAGCACAGACGTAGGGCTTCATGTACCCCTCTACTCCCACTGCAGTCTGGGGAGCTCCACTCCCGCTTCAGCACTTTCTCCTGTGACTGCCAACAGTAGTCTCCCCTCTGGTCTTACTCCTGGGAACCCCTGGCATTGAGAGAGCACAGACCCCTGGGTGACAGGGCATAGGAGGTGGCCTCTCCTGAGACACCAATTCCGATCCCTAAGATGTATTCCAGATGAGAGACCCACAGTGACCATGGTCACAATCATAGCTTCCTGGGGGCAAAGATGTTTCAGGAAACAGGAGGGGAACGAACATGTCCTATGCCGACACGACATCTGCCTTGGGGCCTCAGTGCGGGACTGGCCTGTGAACTGAGGGGAGCAGCCCTCGGGGTGAGGGCAGGGGTCTCCCCAGCGGCCCTTGCAGCAACTTCAATAGAGGCTACAGGTCAGTCTAGGGGTTTGCTGCAGTTATGGTAACCACTGAGACTTGCTAGGGGTAGGGTGCAGGGACAACTGACCACGCGCCTGGAGGCCAGGGGACTCACCTATCCTCACCTGGTTTTCCACAGCTGTCCCTTCCTACGGTCTCCTCTCGAAAGTCACTTTTCAATGTCCTTTCAAAACACACTCGCTCCTGTCTCTGTGTTGAGGGCCGAGGGCACTGGCTTAAAAGGACACCCCCGTGACTGCCCAGGCCTCACCCCCTCCTAGACTCAGGACAGAATACCAGCCCGGGCCTTGGGCCAAGGCGAGGGGCTTTATACCTTACTCCTGAAGAGGGGCTTGGCCCCAGGCCCACAGTACTCGTTGTAGATGAGCTTGAAGAGGAAGAGGTGGAAGAGGGTGATGAGGGAGGCCACGCTGAACCAGAAGAGGAAGGGCAGCCCGGGGTCCTGCTGGGCCATGTGCTCGTCATGGGCCAGGATGGCCTTGAGGTGCAGTGTGTGTCGCAGGTCCTGCAGGTGCGTGAGGTCCGTGGAGATGTAGAGCAGCGGCGTGATGGGCTGTGTCACCATGACCGAAAAGGTGTGGCCCTGGGGCGCCGAGGTCAGCTCCACCGGCTCGTGCAGGCAGCCCGCTTCGCAGGCGTAGATCTTGGCGGGCTGGCCGCGCGGCTCCACGGACACGTGCAGGTACGGCTTGCCCTCGGTGTCGGCCAGCACGGCCAGGTCAATGTGGTTGTTCTTGTAGCGGATCCCGTGCAAGGCGTAGCTGTTGTGCAGCACGTCGGGGTCGGCCTGGAACTGGAGGTGGTTCTCAGTGAACTGTAGCCCGCCGAAGCTGAGCACCATGCCCTGCAGGATGCCAGGGGCGCCCGCCTTCACCAGCCCCTTGCAGCCGCGCTTCTGCAGGGTCAGCCTCCACAGGTCAGCCAGCTGCAGGATCTGCGGGACGGAGGCCAGCCAGCCCGGCCAGAGGTTCTCGGCATGCATGGTGGCGTGGCCGCTGAAGCAGTGATCTTCGTAGCTGAGTGTCGACTCCATCTGGTCTCGCTCCCGGTGGCTCAGATTGGGGCTGAGGAGTGGGGCTGGTGAGCAGGACAGCATGTAATACAGGGTCAGGTTCACGGTCAGGCCAGATGGGGTGTGCGCATCTGTGATCTTCTTCATTTCCACACCTGTAGTGCCACAAGGGTTGAATGTTAAGGAGGAAGAGTGTGGTCAGGAGGCTGAGGTTCAGACAGAGATCAGGAGCCGCAGAGACAAAACGCTTTTGTCCCCAGGCATGAGAATGGCAGTTGCAGTCCCTCTCATGTAAGGGAGACAGTCAGCCTGCCCTGGCTTCCACACAGAACCAAGTTGAGCCCTGTGGGCCTGAAACCTAAAATCCTGTTAAGAGGCAGTGGGACCTCCTGCCAGAGCCCAGAATGAAGACGTGGAGCCAACCCTGTGGCACCAAGTAGCAAGTGCAATCCCCCCTCCAGAACACTCATCAACGCCCTGGCCGGTCCTGGGCTGCTCTCCTCTAACATCTGTCTCCCCAGTCCTGTCGCTTGCCATACTGTCTGAACACAGGAGCGCCCAAATTTGTGTGACCTCTTGACTCGACCAGCTAACTGCCAGCTCAGTGTCTCCACCTGGATGTCTGACAGGCATTTTGAACCTGACACACCCAAACCTGTCCGTCCCCAAGCTGTCTCCAGATACCTGCTTGAGCCCTCCCCGAAAATTTGGGAGTCACCCTCAAGTTCGCACTCCCCACAGCCAGTCCTTGCAAAGTCTTGGCAGCTCCACCTCCAAGCATATCAAGATCCACCCACTTCTGTCACCATGGTCACAAATCTGCCCAGCTACCCACCTCTCTTACCTGGGCTCCTGCAAAATCCTCTGATCTGGTCTCCACGCTCCACTTTTGCCCCCATAGTCCATACTCTGCATACGAGGTCGGACCATTAATTTCACAAACTCATCCTAGAAGTGCTGCACACCTCATTGTTGAATATCACTATGGTCACCTTTGAAGTACTCCCCTTGGGAAGCTATGCACCACTGCCAGCACCTAGTCCACCCTTCAAAGCAGTTTTGGAATTCTTTCTGGAATGGCCATCAGAGCTGTCATCATCCCTAAACTCTGACAATTAAGTTCGTGAACTTGCCACCGTGCGCTTAGGATGACAGCACTGTACAAGCAACTCGGTAAGGTGTCATCACTTTGCGAAATCAATTGTCCAACCTTGTACAGCAGCCAGAGGGGTCTTTAAAACATGCAACAAATAGTGTCTCTGCCCTGCTTTCCATCCCACTTACATTAAAATTCAGTAAAATTCACCCTTCTCACCAATGTCTGCAAGATCCTTTAGGATGTGGCCTCTGCCAGCCTGCCATCCGATCTCACCTCCCACTGCCCTCCCCTTCCTCACAACCTGCTGGCCACTCAAGCAAAACCGCTCCCAACTCAGGGGCAGGGGCTCTGCCCTGCTGCAGCCTTGCTATTTGGGTTTCAGCGGAAGTGTTTCCTCCTCAGAGAGGCCCCTCTGACAAGTGGCGACAGAGGTCCCACCTCACCCACACACACCCTTACCGCCGCCTACGCCAGTCACCCTTGTGTTTTTAACCTATCTCCATAGAACTTCTTATTCTAAAAAGCTATCTTGCTTATTCACATTTTCACTTTTCTACTATTTGTCTTCCTCCCATCTGGAATTTCAGCAGACACCACGAGTACAGGAACTTTGTTCTGATCACGTCCCTCTCTCCTACACGAGAAGCATTCAATACTTTTTGATGAATTAAAGACTCTCCGAGCAACTTAATATATGGATTCAGACAATTAGAACCCTGGAAACCAAAATCTCTCTCTTATCTAAATCAGGGCTTTCTTTTCCTAAACAGTCAAGGGGGAAAGAAGTGTTCATTTGACAGGTGCGTTCCAGCTGCTGAAAGATGTCCCACTACCTCCCCGTGAAAAAGCCGCGGTCACAACAGCCAGGGCACACCGCAGCCTCACAGGATGCCCAGAAGCCCATGCTTGTCCCTAGCCAGACTGGGGAAACTGAAGACAGACTATGGGGACTGGCCAGGCCTCTCTCTGCCTGCTAGTTTATCCATTATGAATCGACCTCCACCACCCCTCTGCTGAAATCAGGCCTCACCTATAAGACCTACCCTTGTACTCATTCTTTCCTTAGAATCTCATAAAAGCCCTCTGAGGTGGGTGTGCTGCTGTTTCAAGGTCACATGATACCACAAGGTGGAGCAGAGCCCCAGGTAAAACACCAAGCCCGAGTTTTAACGATCCCCCCTGGAGGGACATCTCCAGGGTGGACCCTGTTCATCCGGGTGCAAGATGTGGACTATGGACCTCACCTGGGCTGAAGAGCTGAGCCCAGAGGCGCTGGTGGTCCTGCAGCAGCTCAGTCGCAGGCATCTCCAAGAGCTCCAGCATTTCCTTCCGTGCCAAGTCCTGGAGCACCTTCAGCTCCTTGGCTGCTTTGTTTTTGAGCACCTGGGGGTTAACAGGGCCTGAGACATGCACCACCCACAGCACTGTCTCATCCAGCAGCGTCTTGGGAGCCACTTGGAGCCGGTTCACTAGTTTCTTGGCGGCCACCACCACCAGGTGCACCCGGCCCGTGGGAAAAGGCGAGGACCGGCCCGAGTACAGGAGGAACTGATGGTCTCCGACTTTCTCCAGAGTACTAGTGAAGGCCCTGAGGAGCGGGCCAGCAGTGGGCCCCACAGTCTGCAGCGCGGCCACGCGCTCCGTGGGATTGTTGAGCTGGATGCGCTGCAGATAGACGTGGGGTCGGCCCCGATGCGCCAGAAAGTCTTCTTGCAGCAGCACACAGTCGCGGCCGGATCCCGCGACAAGGCCGGAGGCCGAATCTGGCCCGGGGACGGCGGCCGCAGCGCCAGGACCTGAAGTCCCGAGCTGCAGGCAACGCACCCGGCGCAGCAGCCCTTCACGCAGCAGCAGCACGGACTCTCCAGCTTCGGAAAGCGCATTCAGCGGGCGCAGCTGCACGAAGGGCACGAAGTCCGGCGCCACTGCTTGCTCCCGCTCTCCGGGGGTCACCCACAGCCGGTTGGCAGCCACGTCCAGGGCCAGGAAGCCGTTGGCCACCAGGGCCGGCACTCCAGGGCCCAGCGTCACAGCCTCGCCGCGCTGTCGCAGGCCGCGCCAGGCGCGGGTGGCCGCCTCCAGGCAAGCTGAGGGCTCGGCGGCGCCGGACTTGCGGCCGGCCCAGGGCAGCAAGTGCAGGCCGCCCGCCGCCCGCCGCGCCCCGGGGCCCCCGAACCACAGAAGCAGCACCAGGAGGCCGAGCAGACAGAGTAGGCGGCGGGCCCAGCTGCTCGACAGCAGTCCCGGCAGCCCCTTAAGCCGCTGCTGCAGCCACATCGGGCCGCCGGGCGCGGGCACGGGGGCGGCCGCTGGGCCCGCCGCCCAGCCCACCAGCCCGGCCGCCCGCGCCTCACTCCCAGGACCGGAACGCGGCGCCCACTCCGGCCCCCTTCGCAGCCGCCACAAGAGCCGCCACGGTCGCTTCCTCTTCTCAGTTGCCTCTGGCCGTGACGTCAGCCGTCAAGCGCCACCGACTCTTTTGCGACGACGAGGGCGGAGGGAAGAGAGAAGGGCGGGCCACAGAGAAGGAGGCGGAGCCACAGCGAGAAAGGGAGGGGACACGCGTGGGGCTGCACCACGCGTACGGGGCCTGTAGAATGAAGTTCAAAGGAGGAGAGAGGTTGAGGGGACGATGGAAGCATCATTGTAAAAGACAAAAAAACACAGGCGTCAGCCATACTGCACGTGGTGGGCCCCGTGTATATGGGGCCCGTGTATATGGATTCAACAGCCCTACGATTAAAAAATAATAATAATAAAACGTTTTTTTCTGTAAAAATGACTATCCTCACTGCAAAAACACTAGTGCAGTACAGAAACTTCTAAAAAGAAAGCAAAAGAAAAAAGTAAAAGAAAATAACCACTGGAAGAATTTCGTGGACAACTCTTTCAGACCTGTCTGGCTGCACGTATGGCGTAGGGGGCTCAAATTTTGCCCAGGACTGTCCATTTCTCTCCCACACCAACTCGTCTTCATAGCAACTCTGCGTTTTAACTTACTAAATAAATAAGACACTAAAGTCTCATAATTTAAAAGTTGAGAATCATCAATGCAAAAGAGAAATTTTGCTTTGTTTCTAGGGAAAAAATTCAATATAAGAACAGGGGCGGACAATGGAGGGATTGTTTCCCTTTGGGTTTAAGGACATTCCAAAGCTCCACAGTTCCCAGTTGTTGAAAATTAAACAGTCATTCGAAGTGGCTGCTTCTTTTGGCTGTGAGCAGACACAGATGTGTTTGTTGAGTTCCAGGGTGAGCGCCCTGTGAAAAGGTGCCTGTCCAGGTGATCCGACAGTATGCTTACCTTTATTTTTAAGATTATTATCAAAACACAAATTCAAAGTTCTTAATTGGCACTGGGAGTTCACAAAACCCACAGAATATGAATCCATCCGTGCCCTATAGTTAGAGACAAGGATCCACCCACACCCCTGAGGGAGGCAGAAGTACTTGGAAGGCACAGTGAGGTGACAGCAATGGACCAGACCAGACTTGATCCCACCTGTGAAGGGGGATTGACTCTTTTTTTTTGAGAAATAAATAAGTTAATGCAGGTAAAGCAAGCAAGGTGTATGACACCCGGTAAGAGCTCAGTAAATGTAACCCATATCGTTTTTCTTACTGCTATAAACATCCATGTAATAGGCATATACCTTGGCTCACTTGTGTGAATGTTTCTGTGGGAGCAATTCTTGGAAGGAGATTCCTAAGTCAAAGGGAAATTCGCTTGTTATTTGTACTCTCAAACACTCCAGGGGGAGGGGACTCACAGACAAGATTCAGCAACATAGCCACAACAAAGTTAGGGGGTCCAGAGTGAGGACCCAAGCATCGGGGTGCCTGGGTTTTGAGTCACTGGGCTTCTCCCTTGCTAGCAAGTGAACTAACTTCCCTGGGCTTCAATTTATCCATAACATAGGGATGATGCAACAGAGTAGGATTGCTCTGAGGCTTGGACAAGCATGTGCGGCATTTAGCATAGTGCCTGGCTTAAAATAACCATGCATTATTTAATTTATTTTTCCTAAGAAACAGGATATATATGTATATGATACAGGATATATATATGTATATGATACAAAATTCAAAATGTGCAGAAGGATGAAGAGTGACAATTAAGTTTTCCTTTCTCCTGGGGCCCCGGCCAATCTCTGCCTCTCCCCAGATGCAACCATTGCCACTTTCCTTGGATATTCCAGATTTTCTAGTTGTTTGCAAATATACAGACATGCAGCATATCTATATTTTTTTCTTTCACAGAAATTGTAGCACATGATGTACACTTGCTTCTTATTTTTTTTCACCTAGGGGGACAGCTTGGAAGTTCTGTTTCTATTATGACTTATTATTAAAGGGGCTAAGTGCCAGTGGGACCAGCTGATGGATGGAAAGTGGGAGGGGGCTGAGGGCCAGCTGACAGCCTCTCTGGCAGCACAGTGTGGTTGTCCACTGAGGACATAGCTCTTCTTCAGGCCAAGAAAGGACATGGATAAAAGAAGAGAAAGAAAGTGAGAAAAAACCCCATGACACTGGACAACTGCCCTCCAGGCCAGCTGTCCCTTCTGTACCTTCCTAGGAAAGTAGGGCCCTGTGCCTTTAATTGTGCACAACACGTGCTACACGTACAGGGAGTAACATCTGGGCAGCAGCCACTCCTAGTTAAAGAGACAGGCTCTCCTTTTGGATGAACCTTGGACTGGGTTCAAGTTCTAGCAATCCGGTGAAGGGAGCAGAATATAGATACCAAAGGCGTGGAGGGCGGGCTTCGCCAGGGTGAATCCTTTCTCCAGAGGAGGCCAGTAGCTTTCAAGACACATTCCCTTTCTCCTGATTTGCAACAACTCTAGAGACTTGGGTCGCGGGAACTCCACTGCCCATGGATTTTTTTTTTTTTTCTGTTTACAGAAACTCACCATTGAGGTCCTTCTTAGGTCCCAGCAAAGGGGGAGGTAGAGCCAGATCCCAAAGGTGCCTCCCCTTACTGTGGTCTCACATCACCCGTGTGACTTTGAATAGTTGCTTCACTTACCTGAGCCCCCCTGCCCCCTTTCCCCAAATAGGGCAATACTGCCTAACTTGAAGAGCTTTGAAAATTGAGCCAGGAGACAGGCTAATTCTCCTTTTTGTTCATCTCTCCATTTCCTCCTCAAAGGGTCTGGAATTTCATTCTGCAGCCTCCTGAATTCAAAAACATCCGGTGGATTCTGGCACCAAGTTCTGTCCCCAGCTGCAGAAACTCAGTGCCTGGGTCCCCATGGGGTGGTAGAGGCCCTGGATTGCATTCCCACCCCTTCTCTTTACTTGCCTTGTACCTTGGGCTTGCTGCTGGCCCCCTCTGGGCCTCACTTTTACCATCTGTACAATGAGTGAATCTCCGTATCCTTCCTTCCCTCCCTCCTTCCCTCCCTTCCTTTCTTTCATTTATCAATGAGACCTCAGGAGCAAGACCTTCCTTGACTCAGAGGTTCCCTTTGCCTCCCTGAGGCAGAAAGGGAGATTAAGTGATCCCCCACCCCTGTTTGTTTGTTTGTTTGTTCTCTGCGTGTTGTTTGTTTGTTTGTTTGTTTGTTTGTATTGGTGTCTGGAGATGCTGCACTTTCTGCATTTCCAGCGGCCAGCAGGGACTTAGCAGTGGTGTGGATGTCCCTGAACACATTCCTACCCACCTCTAGCCTCGCGGGGCTCACTCTCATGCCCTGGGTTTAGGGAAGGACTAATGAAACTCTAAGAGCGGAGATTTACTGGGGGCTTGTCACGGGGCAGGTCTAAGTGCGCTCCAGGCAACAGTGCCATTCACCCACGCCAGACGCAATGAATGGACGTTATTTATAATCTTCACTTTTCAGGCGAGGAACCTGAGGCTCCCGGTTATTGATATCATCAAGCCTCGGCGCGAAATCTGGGTTATAGACATTGCCGTCACGCCGCCCCCTCTCCTTTTCGTCATGAAGCCCTTTTAAGAAGAGAGGGAGGAGGACAGGCCGGCGGAAGGACCCGGGAGCCGCAGGGACAGGCCCAAGGGAGCTGCTCCAACGTGGAGAGGCCTCCGTTTGGGCCAGTTTACAGGAAAACCCTTCCCCCCGGGGAGGGCGGCAGGGAGGGGGAGAGGGGCGGTGCGACACCGCCCCCAGGGCGGGCCCAGTGCGTGGCAGGGGGACCGCTGGCCTCGTCGCGAAGTTTCCGGCTTGTGAGCACCGCTGGGCCGGCCAGACGCCCCCAGACCTTGGCTATGTGGCCCCTGCTGCTCCTGGCCCCGCTGGGCTGGCTGACGCTGGCGGAAGGGAAGAGCGACGCCAAGCCTGAGGGTGAGGGCGCGGGCCTGGCCGGCGGGGAATCCGGGGCAGGTCGGGGGCAGGAGGGCTGATCTGGGGGCTGCCTGGGTAAGGACTGGTCTGTGTGGGACGTCTGGGCTTGCTAGGGCATCTGGGTTCCAGCTACTCGTTCACTGACTTCTGATGACTTGGACAAATCACTTCCCCTCTTGGGGCTGTGGTTCCTACTTTCGTGCATCTGGGAGGGAAGGGACAGCTGAAGTACCATTCAGCACCCAGAGGGACACTCATAATAATTACAGTGGCTACTATTTATGGATTATTATGGGCCAGGCGTTAGTTAAGCCTGATGGCAACTCTCCCATGTGTGTCCTTTTATTTATTTTTTAATTTATCTATTTATTTATTTATTATTAATAGTTTTGGTTGGTTCCCTGAGAAGGGATCGAGCCCAGGCCGCTGGGGTGAGAGCGCCAACGCCTAGCCACTACACCACCAGGGAACCCCCCCCTTTGTGTGTCCTTTTATTATACCCATGTTTTAGCTGGGCAAACTGAGGCTTCAGGGTGATTCACTTGCTCAAGGTCACACACCTAGTGGGTCTGGAAACCAGGGTTAACACCCAGGTGTGGACTCCCCATGGTCCTTTCTCCCTTTGATAGACGGTTCTAGATGACGCCCGCTGTCTCCCTGGGCTCATGCCTTTCCCTCCAGGCCTTGGCGTAGAGCGGGAAGGATCTGCTGGAGCCTCGAGCTGCTGAGATCTGAGACTACAGGCTTGTCACCTGGGCTTGGGTGGGGGCTACAGGCCATGCTGTTCCACAGCAGGGACTGGAAGTGTCCCCAGGGTCAGGCAGGCTGGCTGGCTGCATATGAAACAGGAGGGAAGAGTCTGAGAAGGCCTGAGGCCACAGAAATGAGTGGCCCGACAGACCCAGAGAGGGCTCCTGGGCACTGGGGATCCCCATCTCCTGCCATCCTGCCTGGCCCTGTTTATGACTTCTGGTCAAGCCCAGAGTGGAGTGAGCGTGGGGGCTGGGGGAGGAGCTCCATTCATTCCCATCTCCCCAGAGAGCAGACTAGGTGTGTCATGACAATGCCTTGAGAGCCAAGGCCACACACTGACTATCCAGTCCCTTACCTGGGCTGGCACGACTTGAGGCAGAGGGGACATCAGTTGGCACCAGCCTGAATTCTGAGCCTTCTCTTAGGAACCCAGAGAGATGTCTGCACTCCCACAAGCCCCTTGGCTCATCCTCTCCACCTCGTTCCTGCTCTCAGGAAGAGTTCTTCTCCACCTGTGACCCCCAGGGCAGCACCTGCCCACGCACAGCTCCCTCTCTCTAGTGGAAGTTCCCTGTGCTGAGCACTTTACAGACATCAGCTCATTTAATCCTCAGGGTCTCTGGAGGAAGGTACATTATCATTATTACCCCTATTTTGCAGGTGAGGAAACAGGCTAAATTACCTGCCCAACGAGCTCTTTGCCACTCCTCTCTGCTGTCTTGTTTATCTCTGCTGACCCTGGATTAAGGGTCGTATGTTTGGGAAAACCACGGTTGGACTTTGGGCGGAAGCAGGTCGGGAGGACTCTGGTGTGGGCCGCAGGTGGCGGCTGGACCAGTCAGAAAGCAGGTGGGCGGTGCTTTTGTTCTCGGAGGAATCCTCCGCATGGAGGCCCCACAGATTGCCCAGAGCTGGATTGCCCAGAGCTGGATTGCCCCAAGCTCTGGCCAGGCCCCATGGATTGCCCCCAGCTCTGGCCAGGCCCCAGTGAGCTGGGGAAAGACCTCACCTCGTGCCTGGAGCTGGGTGCCCGTTGCAAGTCTGAGAGGCGGCGGCTGGAAATGCTGGGTGCAGTCTTGGGGTGAGAGTCTCAGCATTGGAGATGTTAGACCGGGAAGTGGTCAGGTAAAGACCAGGGGCATTAGGAATTCCAGCATATTCCCTTCCTACTCTGAGACTCTGTGGCCTCAGGTAGGTTATTTAGCCTCTCTGTGCCTCAGTTTCCTCACCTGTAGAGCGAGGGTAGAAGTACGACCTACTGCAGAGGATGCTGGTATTTAAATGTGATGATGAATATAATACACTTCACACAGCGCATGGCGTCTAATGCGGACTTAGCCAGGGGTAGCGCTTAGCGGTATCCCGTTCCCACAGTCTCCTTAGGGCCGGATGGTGCACACAGGCCTACGTCACACTCAGTCCCAACAACTGTGAGAGAGAGTGGGAGACGGGGAAATAAAGGTGGGCCTGGCCTCAGGGCCAAGGAAGAAGGAGCAGGCTTATACTGGTACATCAACTGCTGGGCATGGACTGAGGACTTAACAGATAAGGGGATGAGATTAAGGAGGGCTTCCTGGAGGAGGTAGCCAGGGGCCTCTTCAGGGAAGGAGCAAGTTTTGCAGGCAGGTCAAGAGAATGGGTTGTAGGCTGGGTTCACAGAGGCGGTTTCATGGGGTGTGGAGCGGTGATGCCAGGGTCCCTTGCGGGAGGGGCCTGCTTTGGGTTCTCTTGCTGTGAACTGCCTCCCAGGCCTCCACATTGGCCTTCAAAGTCAGAGGACCAGGGGATGGGTTGGACCAGAGGTTTCCAAATGTGACCGACAGCAGAAATCCCCTGGGAAATGTGGGAAAAGTCTAGACTTCTTGGGTCCATCTCAGACCTGGGGTACCGGGAGCCAGGAGTCTGAATTTTACAACTTCCCTTGTGATGCTGATTTGCACGCAGGTTTGGGACCCTCTGGACTGAGTGATCTCGTGGGGTTCTCAGCCAGGGAGGTGGATGCTGTGTGGCCCACTGAATACAGGATTTGGTAGGCACAGGGCAACAAACAGGGAAATAGGGCCCAAGGGAGGTGGGCATGTGGGGAGGGTCTGGCTTGGCCTGAGACCCTCTCCTTCACCTCAGCTAGACAGTCTCTTTAGATAGATGGCAGGACAGACATCTGGCCAGTGTGTGCAGAGGTTAAGAGAGGGGACTCTGGGTCTAGATGCCTGTGTCCAAATCCTGGTGCTGACACTTCCTAGCTCCCTTGGACAAGTTACTCACCGTGTGTGAGCCTTGGGTTCCTAAGTGTAAAAGGGGGTTAGTATGAGTAACGTGCTCAGAACAGGTGCAGTGTGCAGAAGTCCGGAGAAATCTGTTCAGTAAACGATAGCCATCGTTCTTAGTGTTATTTGGAAGCAGAAACCTGAAAGAGGAGCCTCAAGGCGGACCACCACACCCCCCTTCCCTCCCCCACTGCCTGGCATCAGTAGCCGCTGATCCAATGGAGATTCCAGAATCTCACAGACATATGGCTTTTTCTGTCCATGAAATGTGACACTCTTCCTGTCCCCGGTAGCTCCTGTGGACAACAAGAGGGCCTCAGAGCGGGCAGTTCTGGCTCTCCTCACCTGTGTGTGGCAGACTTAACCATCCCAGCAGGAATTAGGGGACCCCTTCCTTAAGGGTAGCAGCACCCCTCTTTCCTAGACCCCGGGGTCAGGTGGTGAGGCCTTCTTTCTCCACGTCTGCCTAGTGAATCCACCACCTTCTTCCCCAGGTGCCTGCCCCCCTCCCCCAGGGGATTCCTGCCAGTCGCTGCTGGGCCATCTGGCACCAGCCCCCTGCTCTGGGGCCAGCAGCCTGTCCTCTGCTCAGCTAGCTCTGCCAGGCTGGATCCTTATTCTTTTAGCTCAGGCTCCTCCGACTTCCTGGGGTGGGAGTGGGGTTGCCTTACCTGCTCTTGCTGGCCTGGCCACGCCACTTGGTGGGTCTGTTCACCTGGAAATGTGTTAAGTCTTGGACCCCAGGGAAGTAAGGCTTACCCATGGAGCAAGGATAAGTGCTGCAAAGTGGGGTCCTGCCTCTGAAGGCAGAAGAGAGAGGTCCGGAGAAATCTGAGAAGGCTTCACAGGGGTGGTGCCAGGGAAGAGGTGTCAATGTCACTGGCCTTGGGACCAGGAGGAAGGTTAGAGAAAGGATAGAAAGAGGGAGCCCTGGCAGGAGGGAGGAGTCCAGCAAGGTGAGAGGAGGAGGGCCCACTCCGTGAAGCGAATGAGTACGTCATTGGGCTGATCAGCAAGGGCCTTGAATGCCAGAGCAAGGCATTTGCTTCTCCCTAATCAGCACCAGTAATAGCCCGTAGTATATGCCAGCATCCCAATGAGGATTTTACCAGCCTGATCTCATGGAATTAGTTCAGCAGCCCGGGGAAGTGGGTACTGTTATTACTCCTGTTTTACAAGGGGAGAGACTGAAGCTCAGAAAGGCCAGGGACTTGCCCAAGGCCACATGGCTGGTGAGAAGCAGAGTTAGGATTCTGACCCGGCAGGCTAGCTATAGAGCCTTCACTTCTCAGAGGAGGCAGCCTCAAAGTGTGGCCTGGGAGGGGCTCCCCAGGGCTCCCAGTGATGCTGTCTGGGGAGCTGTTTCCTGCAGGTTCTACTGCACAGGTGAAGCCACACTGCAGAGCCTGAGAGAAGTTCCTTGTTAAAGTATACCTGCTCTGACCAAAGGCCAGGATTTTAAGTCAGTTTTCACTTTGAGCCGACTCTCATTGGTTCTCATGGTTTTGGAGAATTGGGATTGATTAGCAATGTCTGCCTGAGGTGCAGGCATGGATAGTGGTAGCCGGCCCTGGGCTAATGGCCGACATTGGCCAGAGAGATCCCCCGGTGTTCAACATTCAGAGTGAATCCTTCTTTCTGCCCCTGTGCTTGGCCAGAGCTCCCTAAAACCAGAGGACCCAATCCCACAAAGCAAGGTACAGGTGCCTCAGCTCTGGACACTTCCTGTCATGTTGGTCAGTTACCAGGACAGAGCCCTGAAGGAGAATTGAGAGACCCAGGTTATGTCCCAGCTCTGTCACTAACTAGCTGAGTGACCTTAGACACATCTCTTCCTCCCTGGGCCCTGGGCTCTTGTCTGTAATGCACATGACGGCACATTCTGTTTGACAAGAACAGAAGTGGGAATAGTGACCTGCTGCTGCCTGTCACCTGTCCTCATCCTGCATTCCCATTCACCATGCCCTTCTCTGTCCCTAGACAACCTTTTAGTCCTCACGGTGGCCACGAAGGAGACGGAGGGGTTCCGACGCTTCAAGCGCTCAGCCCAATTCTTCAACTACAAGATTCAGGTAAGGGGCTCCCCGGGGGTGGGGGTGGGGGGCAGAGGCAGCTGAGGGGTGGAGGAAGAGTCTAGGGAGATTCTGCCCTCCCCAACTGACTTGGAGCCACAGGGGAAGCTTCTGGAAATCTGAAAAATGGAGATGGGTTAGGAAAAGTAAGAGAGGGAAGAATGTAAGCAAAGCCCAGGAGGGACTGGAGATGGAGAGTGTGGGGAAGGTGAGACTGGAGAGGTGTGAGGTGGTGCTCAACGTTAGTGTGCACAGGACTCACCAGGGAACCAGCATTTCCCCAACTCCCCACAGGAGAATTTTGGGATGGCCACAGTCTGGAGACCTTACCTGTACAAACACTGCTCTAAAGAAACACGTGCTAATGCCCATTCTATCGGTGTGATGGACTTGGTGTCCTCTGTGTGTGGCCCGTGGGCTGAGCCCTACAGAAGACATTCCTGAATTTAGCTGAGTGTGCCGAGGGCCTTCTTGTGTCAGGCACCATGGTAGGCACTGGGGATGGTGGACCAGACAGACCTTGTCACTGCCTGCACAGCTTGCATTTGAGTGGCATTAAGCCAGAAAGAAAGTTTATTAGCTCACGTGAATGAGGGTTGCAGCGAGTAGGGGATTGCTTCATGCATAGGTAGATCCAGGGGTTCAAGCAAGGTAAAGAGTTTCATCTTTTCATCTCTAGGCCCTATTTGTTTTCAGTGGCAGACGTGCTCTCTCTGTGGTGGCAAGATGACCACCAGCCAAACAATCACATGCCTTAGCTTCTCAGCCTCAGCAGAAAAGGCAGGCTTTCCTTAGTTTTAGGAGAACAGTCCCAGGGAAGACTCCAATAGGCTGTGCTTGGGTCGCACGCTCAAACTCATCGCTATGGGAGAGCACTCTGATTGGCCAGTCACGATCACATGATCACCTTTGAGGGGCCTTTTTCTGCAGGCGCTGGGCCTGGGGGAGGACTGGATTGGGGAGAAGGCGACATCAGCAGGTGGAGGGCTGAAGGTTCGGCTGCTGAAGAAAGCTCTGGAGAAGCATGCAGACAAAGAGAACTTGGTCATTCTCTTCACAGACAGGTCAGTGGCCAGGGGCTTCCTGGGCAGGGCCCCTCAGTGGAGAGAGAGAAGAATATTCTAATGCAGGGGTGTCCAGCCTTTCGGCTTCCCTGGGCCACATTGGAAGAAGAAGAATTATCTTGGGCCACACATAAAATACACTAACACTAACCATAGCTGATGAGCTAAAAAAAAGTCCGTGCATAATTTTTGTAGTGATTTAAGAAAGTTTACGAATTTGTGTTGGGTCACATTCAAAGCCATCCTGGGCCACATGTGGCCCGTGGGCTGCCGGACCTCTAAAGTGAGGTCCTCTAGGATGTTGGGGATGAGGGTGATCACTCTGGCTAAGATTGCCTACAGTTTTAGGGGGTCTGTGGACCCTAAGAAAGACCCTCTGATGTAGCCCATTCCCATTATTGGTGAAAGATGGGTGAGGGGATCTGCACAGGTGTGAGCAGCTATGCTCTGAGTGTCACAGGTTATGGGGGCATCACTCTCCCCTGGGGCGAGGGCATGGAAACATGGCCGACAGGGACAACGGGGCAGATTCATTCCCTAGACTGTGGGAGGAAGGAGATTTGTGGAGAGAGCCTTGATCCAGGTCTCCTCCTGCCTGGGCCCTCAACCGCGCCCCTGCATACCTCTGCCCCATCTCCTCCTGGCTCTGGGCACAGCTATGACGTGCTGTTTGCATCGGGGCCCCGGGAGCTGCTGAAGAAGTTCCGGCAGGCCAGGAGCCAGGTGGTCTTCTCGGCCGAGGAGCTCATCTACCCGGACCGCAGGCTGGAGGCCAAGTACCCGGCAGTGCCGGATGGCAAGAGGTTCCTGGGCTCTGGAGGTGAGGGGTGTATGGCGGGGCTGGGCGGGCCCCAGAGGGCTCCACTCGCTGCCTTCGTGAGGACCCCCACTTGCTTGATGTCCACAGGGATGCCTCTCAGGTCCCACGTGGGGAATGTTCTGAGTAGAATGGCTGGGTTTTTTCAGCCCTTGAAGCTGCTTCTCCTGCAAGTCTTCCTCATCTCATTAACAGCCACCCACGTGCACGGGTTGAAACCTGGGAGTCACCGTACTTCCTCCCTTGCCCTCCCCCATCTCAGTCCATTTGAGAGTCACACCACTGCTACCTCAGAATATCTCTTAAATCTGCCTTCTCAGGTCCACACCCACTGCCACCGCCTACAGGAATCTCCCAACCGCTCTGCCAGCCTCACCCACTTCCAGTCCCTTCTCCACCCGGCAGCCAGATGCAAATCTGCACACATCACTCAATTCCCTCCCTCTGCACAGGGAATAAAATCCGTATTTTATTCTGGATGTCTCTGTCCAGCCACGGGAGGGGAATCTGCCCCCAACAGCCACTTTTCCCCATTGGCCAAGAGAGAGTGAGCACAGTCTGGATGGGCTGGCCCTAGTGTCCCTGGGGCAGGTCCTCCCTGACTGCCCATTCTCACCAGTCTGCCCCATAGCCAGGGACCTGTGTGGGTTTTCCTGTGTCACCATGGCCCAGCCTTTGCCCTTCTCTGGGCCCAGTTTCCCAGATAACTGTAGAAAAGGGGCTCCAAGCCCGTGCCCCAGCAGCCCTGTTCTCCAGGGGCTCCTCCTGGTCTGATCCATTCATTCACTCCTGATCTGGGCACTGTTATCTTTCTCTCTGGACTCAGTGGGAACACATCACCAAATGACATTAACTGGCAGGCTGTTTCCATCCTTATAGACATCACCCTCTTTCAATCTAGGAGGATTTCTGAGAGGAGGCAGGGCTTGTGGGCAAATGAGGAGGAGGTAGATGAGAGGGGAGGCTGGGAAGAGGCCCAAGCTTAGAGGCTGGAAGCTAAGTGTCTGTCTCTGTGTCCCCACGCAACCCCCAGGCTTCATCGGTTATGCCCCCAACCTCAGCAAACTGGTGGCTGAGTGGGAGGGCCAAGACAGTGACAGCGACCAGCTCTTCTACACCAAGATCTTCTTGGACCCGGAGAAGAGGGTAAGAGGCAGCGGGCAGGGCTGGGGAGTCCTTGGTCCCAGGGTCCAGCCCGTACTGGGAGCAGCCTCTCCACGGCCTGAACGCTTGGGTTGGTCTTGACACCCCCCATCTATGCATTCATCACTTCACTCATGTATTTGTGGAGCACCTGCTATGTGGGAGACTTAGGTGCAGGGCAGGGGTGTGGCAGGGAACTAGAGGCAGGTGGGCGCCTCTGCCCTCATGCACCCTCCAGTGGGGAGATGAGGAATTTACAAGCGCGTGTCAGCTGGTGGCGATGGTGATGAAAGGAACGGTCGGGCTGAGCCGCACCTCCCCACCGCTGCCTGGGGGTCTTTCTGCATGGGGGGCTGATGACAGCCTGTCTCCAAGTCTGTCTCCAGGCGGGGGTCATTGAGGGGAGTGAAGGTGGCAGAACCAGCCCAGTGCAGCCCCAGACCCAGCCAGTGTCCTCTGGGTAGACGGTGGGAGCTCCTAGGGGTCAGGATTCCTGGGTTCTGCCCTTATTACCCCCACCCCCCATCCGTGCTGTGCTGTGTGACCTAGGGTAAGTCACTTCCCCTCTGTGGGCCTCAGTTTTTATCATCCACAGAATGATGAAATGAAAGACTTGGGCCTGTGAGTGGGAACTGTGAACTTGATCTCTTTGTTAAGTCAGTCCTTCCTCCTTTCCCTTGACCTCCAGTGACATCACTTCTAGAAGCCCAGCGTCGAAACCACAGCAATGGAGCTGCTCTATGTGGGATGAGGGCTGAGCCCAGAGTGCCCCTTGGGCTTTCTCGGCCTGGCCTTGGGCTCCATACACACGGTCGAGTCTTGAAGAGGCAGCATGTGCCATGCACTTCAGGGCTAGGCTACCTGGGCTCAAACACCTGCTCAGCTCCTTACTAGCTGTGTGACCTTGGGCCAGTTACCCAACCTCTCTGTGCCTTGTTTTTTAAACCTGTGAAATACAGTGGTGGTGGTATTTTTTTCATAGGGATGTTGCATGGATTAAATGAAATATTGTGTGTGTAAACCTAGAATAGTCATTGGTATGCAATAACGTGCTAAACAAGTCTTTGTTATTATTATTCTGTTGTTCAGTGGAACCAGCTGTTTCCTTAGATTCCGTCCAGTTCTGAGCTCCTGGTTCTATGTGAAAGGGGCCACTAGACTAGTGGATCCCAGGGGCTTGGCCACTGGCTGGCCTTCCCAGGACTCCCAGCTGCCCTGAGGCAACAGGGCAAAGAGGCTATGGGCAGAGGAAATGGCAGCATTGCAAGGGCAGGCTGCCCACAGTGGCTGTGATGGAGCCTTGTCCTCTGCAGTCCCTGATACCGCCTGGCATTCTCTTTCCTGCAGGAGCGGATCAATATCACCCTGGACCACCGCTGCCGTATCTTCCAGAACCTGGATGGAGCCTTGGGTAAGCAGTGCCCGTGGGGAGGGGATCAGGAGGGACGGTAAGGAGATGAGGGTTCCAGGCAGGGCCTGAGTCCAGGGAGGAGAACGGGCTGGTTCCTCTCTGCCCGTTGTGCTGGGAGGTCGCCTGCCCCATCTTCAGGTCCCCAGAGACCACCTGGGTGTCCTGGGGCAGAGCTGTGTCTCCCTGTGGGTAGAGAAAGGAGAGTCATGAGGTCAGTCCCCACAGCCCTCATGGTGTCACACACCACAGTCCACACAGGACACCAGGGCAGGGAGGCAGCCACTCAGCCTGGCAAGGCACACACAGGTACCGACCCCTGCCCCGCATCCCTGGTCCTGACAGGTGAGCCTGCTTCACCTCCGTCCATGGCCCTCCTACCTTCCAGGTGAAGGCTGGGCTGGGGGTGGGGACTGACCTGGCCAGGAGTTGGGGAGCAGAGAGGCCACACATGTCTTTGGGCTGACCCTAAGCCTGTGGCTGGTGGTGACATTGTTTTGCTACTGTCTTGCTGGGTGACCTCAGACAAGACACACACACACACACACACACACACACACACACACACACCTTGGGCCTCAGTTTCCCCATCTTTAGAAAAGAGAAGTTGGACCAGATCACTGATTGGTGATTTGGGGGGTAAAGGGACCTCTTGAAGAATCTGAGGAAAGCCATGGCTCCTCTCCCCGGGAGCTACGGGATCATCGCCCCCTTTTCCCTGTGGTTTTTGGGAGTTTGTGAACCTAGGTTAAGCAGGGTCTAGATCACCTCTTGAGCGGGCCAGGAACGTTCATAGAGGGACTCCCCCTCACAAGGTCACCCACCACAACGCCCTCCCTCCCCAGCATCTTCTCAGGCTGCTGCGGAAAGGCCCGTCTGCGTTTCATAGCTGTCAGACGAGGCAGCTTCCTGCCTTATGTGCAGACTAACGTGGTCCGAATGCAGGGATTAGGACCCGGCTGCAGGGGCTCCTCCACCAGAACAGGGTCTGTCCCCTGCTCCGTCCAGGCCTCCTTGTGTAGCTGGTGTATTTTCAGTGCTGCTCTGTGTGCCTATCGGCACAGGCTCCTCCCAGACCCTGTCCGTGGGGCTGGTCTGAGCTGCATCCGGAGCTCGGATGTTCCAGGTCTTTACTTTCTCCCATCCCCTGCTGCTGCCAGCTCGGAGGGATCACATAAATAATAGGGGCTGCTGGGGGAAAGCTGGGATTCGAACCCAGCCTGTCGGCCCCTGAGCTTGGCCTCTGGGCGTGACGCTGGATGGCACTGTGCTTTCTGACCTCCAGATGATGTCGTGCTCAAGTTTGAAATGGGCCACGTGAGAGCACGGAACTTGGCCTACGACACCCTCCCTGTCTTGATTCATGGCAATGGGCCCACCAAGGTAGGAAGGGGCCCCAGACCCTGGGGAGAGTGGGAGGGGGCCAGAGCCCATTTCTGCTCTCACTGTGACCACACATCTTGGGGCCAGAGGCACCCACCTGGGCCTCCTGCCCAGGCCCCACTGTGGGCTCACTGCCTCTGACCTCACATCTGAGTTTGGAGTGGCACCTTTTTCCTTTACTGTGGTGATCGGTGATGCCCTGTCATCCTGCTGGACCACAGGACACAAAGGAGGCCACTGTCCCCATCCAGGCCTCGGCTGGCCTGCCTCAAGTTGTCTGCACTCCATCACCCCAGGGCAGACTCGTTTCTTCATTCAGCAAACATTTATTGAATGTTTGCACCAGGGCATGAAGCATAGTCGGTCACGAACAGGACAGACGGGTCCCGTTTGTTCTTGGAGCTACAGAAGGGGCTGGGGTGCAGACCAGCCCCTGGGGGCTGAGCCCCGGCTCCACTTCTCTGAGTGTGGTACTCAATCTCCTGTGTCAGAATTCCGTGGAAGGGGAGCGCATTACCAACAAAGATTTTCTGACCCCCCCCCAAGAGCTGCTCAGTTGGACTCTCTGAGCGGTCGGGCCCAGGAACCTGCCCTTTACAGGCTCCCAGGAGATTAACAAAGGAAAAAGCAGCGCCCTCCCTGTGCCCTGCCACAGAGCAGCCTCGGTGATCTCCAGGGCAGTGAACACGCTCTCCCGAAATAAAGTCACATCGCTGCCCCGTTAGGAGTGGCAGACGGCGGCACTGCGGGCCCGCCAGGGGCCCAGGGAGATGTGCCTCGGTGGTTGCCGGTGGGTGGGACTGGCCGGGCTCCTCTCAGACCCCTGGTCTCCCACAGCTGCAGCTGAACTACCTGGGCAACTATATCCCACGCTTCTGGACCTTCGAGACGGGCTGCACTGTGTGTGACGAGGGCCTGCGCAGCCTCAAGGGCATCGGGGTAAGGCCGCCCGGCGCTGGGGGCTCTGTCCCTTGGGGTGATTTTGGAAAAGACAGTTGTCTTTGGTGAGAGGTAAGGGGATCACCTCCACGTCCAGGGTTCCATCGTCCTCGCCCAGGCACCTCCTCCTGGAAGCCTTCTCAGACTGCATGTGGCTCCAGCTTCCTTCTTCCAGAAGCCTAGATTCCAGTCCCTTCTGCCTAGTCGCGCAGGCTCTGTTGCAGCCCTCTCTGCATCCCAGAAGCCTTCCTCCTTCCTTATGGCCCATTTCAAATCCCACATCAGCAAAGTTGTCCCGACAGCCTGCCATCAACCAGTCCTCGCCCCAAGTCTGAGCTCACGCTGCTCCCCGTCCCCAGCAGGGACGTCCTCCTGCCTCCCTGCCAGTTCCTACCTCTGCCCGCCGGCACATCCTGCTCAGAGCTCCCTGGCTCAAACCCCTTTCCTGCCCAGTCCACACCCCTCTGCCTCGGGTTCAGGATCCCTCGGGCCAGCCTGGGGGCTCAGCGGCAGCTCAGTGGCTGGACATGGCTGGACTCTTCTGCTGACCCCTCCCTGTGCAGGATGAGGCCCTGCCCACAGTCCTGGTAGGCGTGTTCATCGAACAGCCCACGCCGTTCCTGTCCCTGTTCTTCCAGAGGCTCCTGCGCCTCCACTACCCCCAAAAACAGATGCGGCTTTTCATTCACAACCACGTGAGTAGCGGGTGTTTGGTGGGGTCGCTTTGTGGCTGGCATCAATGGCTCAGCCTCTCACAAGGCAGCCGGAGGCTTCTGAGGAACTGATGGAGCCAGGCTTATCTGGGCCAAACCGAACCAAGCAGTGGGCTGAATCCCTAAATCACTGGTTTGAATCCCAACACCACTGCTTCGATTGGCTGTGTGACCTTGGGTGTGTTGTTCAACCTCTCTGTGCTTCAGTTTTCTCAACTCTTAGACAGGGATCATGATAGTGCTGGCCACATAGAATTGCTTCAGACTGATAGCCAGGATGGCACACGAAGTGCACATAGGCAGCGCGTAGCAAGTGTTTGTAGCTGTCATCATGATCATTATTTCCCTCCCTCCCCCAATCAGGCCTTCCTCATTTGATCTGGTGATAGTCAAATTGGTTTTTGTTCCTTGTGTAGCTTCTGAGGAATTGGGATGGCCCTGAGACCTGCTGCTTTGTGGGGAGCATGCCTGGAATCAGCATTCCAAGTTCCCTCCCTGTCCTGTCTCTCCTTCCTGGCTGAGCAAAGTCCCATCTCTCAGCCTTTGCTTCTCCCAGTTTCCCGAAGTGGGAGCCCAGATACACTCTCCAAGTCCTAGCTGCTCTCAAGTCTCCGTGTCTCCCATAAAGTCTTCTCATCTGCCCCATCTAGACTCACCCCTTTCTGAGACCTCTCAGCCCTGACAGCCTGCACCCCACCCCAAGAGACCTGTGGTCCCACACTCGGCTTACCTCTCTGCCTGTGTCACGGACATTCATTCACCTGTGTGTGCCACACGGGGACAGGAGGATGTAGGCCCTGCCTTTGGAGGCTCGCAACCTCCCTGGAGACCTCAACTAGTACACCTATGAATGGTGACTTGGGGTAGGAAACGAGAAGCGTCACACCAGTGTTTGAGGGCCTCCCGTGTGCTCCGTCTGACTTGTTGACTCTTCACAGTGACCCTGTGGGGAGGCATGATCGCTCCCCCCACTTTTTACAAGGGAGGGAACTCAAGCCAAGACAGGTAAAGTGATTTGTCCACAGCTAATTGTAGCAGAGTCGGCTTTGCTCTAAGCCCTGGGTTTGGTTCTAAAGACCCTGCTCTCTCTGCTCCCCCAGGAAAGGGGCCCCAGGTGTGGACTGTTGTTTTTTAAAGTGTGGTCCAAGCATCACCTGGAGTGTTTCGTAGCAAAGCGGATGCCCAGGCCGCACCCCAGACCAGCAGAATCAGCGACTCTGGATGTGGGGTCTTTGGGGTGAGGGTACTCGTCCTGGTGACAGATGCCCTTGAGAGGCCAGTGGGCCTGGCCTGGTCGGGGCGGGGATGGTCAAGGAGGGCCAGAGCAGGGGACTCCAAGCAGAAGACTGGCATGGACAATAGGTCTGGAGTTTAGGAAGCAGGTAGCCAGGGACGTGCCGGGAATGAAGAGAGGTGGCCTGCAGTAGCAGAAGGTGCTGTGTGGTACCTGTGTCCTTATCCTCACCTCCTACCACCCAGGAACTACACCACAAGGCTCAGGTGGAGCAGTTCCTGGCAGAGCATGGTGGCAAGTACCAGTCCGTGAAACTGGTGGGCCCCGAGGTGCGGGTGGCAAACGCTGACGCCAGGAACGTGGGCGCGTAAGTTGGGGGTCTGGGGGGATCAGGGTTCTCTCTGCTGACAGTGGGGTCAGGAGCAGTAGGCTGGGAGAAAGGAGTTCAGGAGGCTGTGTGGTCTCCACCAAGTTCCTGCCTCTCCCTGGGCCTCGGTGTTCCCATCTGTCACCTGAGGAAATTGTCTCTGTCCTGTGAAACTTGGGGCTCCTGGCTGGGGCTGAGTGGCATCATTAGGGTTCAGGGAGCGAATCAGAGAAAGAGAAAGGACAGGAGGGCCCTACGTCGATAAATGATGACAATTGGAGAAACAATCTCCGATGTTTTCCCTTTATTATTAAATAAAGTTGTGTTGACTCTAGAAGCATTAGACTGTGCAGACTTCTGACTGGCAGACTTCCTTTAAGGACTAGGCGGTAGGTCTGTATAAACCGGCCTGTGGGCTCTGCGGTGGCCACTCAGCTCGGCCGGTGTGGCACGAGTGAGCGCGGCTGAGTTCAATGACGTTTTATTTCTGGACACTCAACGCAACCTCTTTGGATTCTCTTCCCCAACTATTTAAAAACGGAAGACCATTCTTAGCTCACATGAAGGACAAAACCAGGCAGCAGGCTGGATCTGAACTGCAGACTGTGGTTTGCTGAGCCCTTGGACCAGATGCTCAGAGTACAGAGACGTTAAGGCTTTGGTACAAGTTATCAGACTGCCCTCCAGGAAGGCAGCACTTCAGCCCCTGGCCCCAGGCAGTGCAGGAACCTGTGTGTGGGCAGTACCAGGGTTTTCAGGGCACTGGACACCAGTTGCCAAGCTCTGGGCCTTTGTCCTGAGAGCTCCGAAGCCCAGGGTTCGGATCTTGGAGTCAGGAGGAAACTTCGAGGTAGCTGGTTCCGACCTGCACCAGGGCTGGCCCGACCTCTGTAAAGACCCTTAGCCAGTACCTGGTGATCACAGGTGTGGACAGCAGGTGGAGAGTGAGCTTCAGGGTAGCTCGGGGATCCTGAGGGGGGAAGCTGGACTGGAGCCCCAGCCCTGCTGACCCTGCATCCCCTGGCCCACAGGGACTTGTGCCGGCAGGACCGTAGCTGCACCTACTACTTCAGTGTGGATGCCGACGTGGCCCTGACTGAGCCCAAAATACTGCGCCTGCTGATTGAGCAGAACAAGTGAGGCTGCGGGGGTGGGGGTGGGGTGGGGGGCTGCAGTGGGCGGGCCCTCAGAGCTGGGCTCCTGGTGATAGGCCGGGGTCCAGGCTGGGAGCCCCCACACCTGCCTTTCTCCTTCTCCTTGGCCTCGGCCTCACCTGTTACCCCAGCCTGACAACCCCCTCTTGGTCCAGGATGCAGCCCTTGTCCCTTCTGCTGCCCCCTGCCGTCCCCTCCTCCCAGCCTCTGTTCCTAGCTGCTTTGTGAGAGGGAGCCGGTGCCAACTCCCCCTTCAGGCCGTGCCCCAGGGGCGTGCTTGTGGGTTCAAAAGCACTCTCCTCCGCTTTCCCACGCTTAGCTAGGTCTGCCCCAACCTCCCAGTGGCCAAAGGGACTCTCCTGAAGTGCTCCCTTCCTTAGGAATGTCATCGCCCCCTTGATGACCCGCCGGGGGAGGCTGTGGTCGAACTTCTGGGGGGCAATGAGTGCAGATGGCTACTACGCCCGCTCCGAAGACTACGTAGACATTGTGCAGCAGCGGCGTGTGTGAGTACCTGCAGGGGGGCGGCCCCCCACCTGTCTGCTTCCTGGCCTTGCAGCCCTGCCCTCCCCAGTATTCCTGTCCTCGTGGCCCTCAAATTCCTGCTGACCCTGCAGCAAGAAAGACTGCAGACAGACACACCGAAAGGACTTCCTGACACTTAGCCTGGGCCACGTGCCCAGGGTAGGGGAATCACATCCACACTGTTGTGCCCTCCCAGCCTGTGACTCTGCCTGCTCCCTGGTCCCCAGCCTCTGGCCCTCCCTACCAGCCTGTGGCCCCCTCCACCGTCCTCTCTCCCCTTTAGGGGTGTCTGGAACGTGCCCTATATATCAAACATCTACCTGATCAAGGGCAGTGCCCTGCGGACTGAGCTGCAGCGGACGGACCTCTTCCACCACAGCAAGCTGGACCCCGACATGTCCTTCTGCGCCAACATCCGGCAGCAGGTCAGCCTGGGGCGGGCAGTTGGAGGAGGCCCTGCTGCTAGGGAGGTGGGCTACCTTGTCACCACAGACCCTGGAGCTTCCGAGATTCCAGCAGGGCTGCTCAGAGGCCGCCAGGGCCCGGCGAGAGCCCTGGTGTGAGGGCTGGGCCTCAGGGTTTGTGGAGATCGTTTTAGCAGAGCCAGTTTTCACACTATTTTATTTACATTTTCTTTTTACAATGAAGTGTACTGGGGTGACATTGGTTAGTATAATATATAGGTTTCAAGTGTGCAATTCTAGAATACATCATCTATATATTGTATTGTGTGCTCACCCCCCATATATTTGTATTTTAGTTACATTTTCAACAGCCCCTGAAGAAAACTAAGCTTTTCAACTAAACATATGCCAAGTCATATGCCCAAGGGACCCCCTTACCCTATCCTTGTGCCCCACCCAGTCATATGCCCAAGGGACCCCCTTACCCTATCCTTGTGCCCCACCCAGTCATATGCCCAAGGGACCCCCTTACCCTATCCTTGTGCCCCACCCAATATTTTTTTGTGGTTATGTTTATTTTTTCTTTTAATATGATAGCATGATGATGCTTTCCCCTGTGCCCAAAACTTCAGGATCAGAACACCATCCTCTGCTTTTGCACATTAATTCTTTCATTCTCATTCGGTCCTGATTGCTTCCCAGGGTTTTGCCTGGGCTGAGTGCCGGGGAGATGGAGTGACCCGCACTCAGCTCCCTGATCTTATGAACTTGAACCTGGTAGACAGGGGAGGTACATGCAGGGGAGGTACATGGAGGGTAGGGTCTCCTCCATCCAGCCTGTTCTCCCCAGGATGTGTTCATGTTCCTGACCAACCGGCACACCTTTGGCCACCTGCTCACCCTGGACAATTACCAGACCACCCACCTCCACAATGACCTATGGGAGGTGTTCAGCAACCCCGAGGTGAGGCCTGGGTGGGCGGGCAGGGGTGGGAGTGGAAGGAATCTCAGGCCTCCCTCTCAGGGCCTGAGAACAACTGGGACCCTGTGAGCTACCTGCCTCTCTCCACCCCTGGGGGGCTTGTCCTGCAGCATTTGGGTCGAGAGAGGAGGGCATCTTGAGGGGCAGCACCATCTAGGGAGGAGGGACCAGGTGTCAGAGGTCCATTTGTGACTTAGTTGAGCCTCTCGACCTTCGGGGCCTCAGTTATCTTAGCTCTAACATGGGTCTACTGTCCCAGCCTGACTTGCCCATGAGGGTGTCGTGATAATCACAGGAGGAGAAACTTGTGACAGTTTGTTCAGACGTGTGTGCCCCTGGCTGACACAGGCACATGCCCATACCTGCATGTAGACCTGTACACACATGTACATGTGTATACATGCACACACCAGTTTTTGCACCCAAACAGTACACGTGCACCTGCGGGCACATGCGCGTCCCGACTCCCCCAGGTGTGCTCACACACTTGCTCACATTATTGTGGCCTGGGGGGATGAACCCCCTCTTGGAGCATCCCATAGAGTTGAGCAAGGAGTGAGCCCCAGCTGGCACAGGCCAGGCCTGAGGACCCCAGCCCCTTCCCCACTTCTTATAGGAATGGAAAGAGAAATACATCCATGAGAACTACACCAAGGCGCTGGCGGGGAAGCTGGTGGAGACGGTACGGACTGGGCACCCCGGGAACAAAGCTATTGGATTTATACCCAACCCCCACTGCAGGAGACGGAGGACAGAGAAACAAAGCTAGCTGACCTGGGGGAGGAGGGGCGGCACATTTCTAGGCTCTGGCAGTGCTCATGGTGGGAGAATGGGCAGCAGGTGGCTCCTTCCTCCTGTTGGTGCATTCTAGCTGGTGTTTGCAGGGGACTTGGGGGCCTTAGGCTTCCTCCCTGGCCCAGGCAGGAAAGAGAAAAACATCCCCAAATGTGGTATCAACTGTGGGTGATGGGCCAGGAGTGAGAAGCAGGTACTCCTCTGCTCCCCCAAGAGCCTGTGTGGCTCTGCTCCCTGGATGTGCCTGGTCCTTTCCTGGCCCTGGCCCTGGCCCTGGTAGCCCTGTGACCTTGGCTGAGAAAGGCCAGCTCTGAGCTTTGCTTCCTTCTTCCTTCAGCCCCTGCTCCCTGGGGACACTCGTGGGGACCCTCAGAGGGCTCACAGACCGGGATGTGGGGCAGGGTATAGACCACACGAGGGGCTTTGCCTTCAGCGAGTTCCGCAGAAGACCCTGGGGGCCGGGGAGGATGTGGGGGTGCCACTCTGGACCCCTGTAACTGAGTCCCTGCCCTCCCCAGCCTTGCCCGGATGTCTACTGGTTCCCCATCTTCACGGAGACAGCCTGTGATGAGTTGGTGGAGGAGATGGAGCACTATGGCCAGTGGTCTCTGGGAGATAATAAGGTGGGGGCCCCAGGGCCTGGACGGGGGCTGTGGGGAGACCACCCCATCCACACACACCCGTGCCTGCCCCTGGGCTCTTTTCCTGGCAAGCTTAGCCAGCCTCTCTGAGGCTCTTTAGGGTGGGGATCTTGGTGGGGGTGCCTGTAGGTACTTAGGAAAAGAGGGATTGAAAAAAGGGGTGAAATGCTGGTTCCCAAGCTGCCTTAATGTTAGTTGCTAGGTTTCCAGTTCCTGGCTCGGTGGTGGAGCCATTGAGCTCCCTTCCCCAGTTTGCGTGTGGAATGGGGGAGGCATGAGCACGTGCAGGTGAGGGAGTGACATCAGGTCACGAGACAGCAGAAGCGAGAGAGGCCATGCGTTCTGTGAAGGAGGAGCGCCATACCTGCACTCATTGTACGAAGTTCAGAAACCATTTTTAAAGGCACAGGAGCACCTTTAGATCAGTTAACCTTCGACTTGGCAGCCAACTGACCTGTGGTTTTGGTGCTGAGCTGATGTCTAGAACCCAGTCGCTGGCGTAACCCATGCATTCTGGGCTCTGGCTAACCCTTGGGCTCCCGTGACCCGGTGGGCCCTGGGATTTCAGCGCCTGAGCCAACCTGTGGCCCTCTGCATTAGTTTTCTATGCTGGTGACAAATTACCACGAAGCTTCATGGCTTGAAACAACACCCATTTATTATCTCCGGGTTTCTGAGGGTTGGGAATCTGGGTGTGGTTTAGCTGGGTCCTCTGCTCAGGGTCTCACGGGGCTTCAATCAAGGTGTCTGTCATCTGAGCCTTGGGGGTCCTATTCCACACTCACGTGGCAGAATTCATGTCCCTGCAGCTGTAGAACTCACGGCCACTTGCTTCTTCCCGGCCAGCAGGGGGCAGAGCCTCTCTCTTCAAGTTTCTCCTTTGAAGTGCCGCCCACTCAGGACAATCTCTTTGGATTAACCCAAGCTCAACTGACAAGTTACTGTAATTACACCTGTGAAAGGGCTTCACTTTTGCCCTGTAACCTAACCTATCCCCTCAGGTTCACAGGTCAGGGGCAGGGGATTAGACAGAGCCTGTCCACCAGGCGGCGGGAACCTGGGGGCCGTCTTGGAGTTTTGCTCACCCAACTCTCTTGGTCACTCCCAGGACCACCGCATCCAGGGTGGCTACGAAAACGTGCCGACCATTGACATCCACATGAACCAGATCAACTTTGAGCGGGAGTGGCACAAGTTCCTGGTGGAGTACATTGCCCCCATGACGGAGAAGCTCTACCCCGGCTACTACACCAGGGTGGGCATGGCTGGGGGGCAGCCAGGCTGAGGGCAAGGGGTGGAGGGGCTGAGAAGGGAGAAGGCGGGTTGGGAGAGAGGCGTTCCCAACTTGGGGAGAGGCCTGAATACAGTATTTGGTCTCCAGGTAGGAGTGCAGTCTCCTCCCATCAGGCCTTGGGGCCTGGGGAGGCAGGGCCACTCTGCCTTCGGCCTCTGACATCAAGTGATCCTTCTAATCCTTCCTCTGTGTCCCTAACCCCACCTCCTATCAGTGATTCCTATGCCAGCTCACCAGACAGGTCCCCAGGTAGCCTGCCAGCATGCCCATTCCTTCCCTCGGTTTCTCTTTGGCTCCTTCCCTCACTCAGTCATTTCCTGTTCACATGGTTTTCTCCAGACTCCTGCTTTGCGTGTGCCTGAGCCCTCCCCTTAAGGAATCACCAGCCTCGACAGTTGCCAAAAAGGGTTGTGAAGACTAGGTTCATTCCTTCTCTTTCCTTCTCTTCCTTCCCTTCCTCCCCACATTTTTTTACTGAGAACTTTTCTGTGCCAGCCACTGTTCTGGGCCCCGGAGACACAGAGTTAAACAAACCTGCCCTTGGGGAGCTGACGTTCCGGCAGATTGGATGAAGGGTCCCCTCTGTACACCCCTGCCTTTCCTGGCCTTCGTGGCCTCTCTGTAACGCCCATTCTCTGTGTCACTTCCTTGGCATAGGCCCAGTTCGACCTGGCCTTTGTCGTCCGCTACAAGCCTGACGAGCAGCCCTCGCTGATGCCGCACCACGACGCCTCGACCTTCACCATCAACATCGCCCTGAACCGGGTCGGCGTGGATTATGAGGTGAGCAGGGGCCAGCCTGGTCCAGGGAGCAGGCAGGAGGGAGGGCTGGCTGGTGAGCAGCTTACAGGGTGATTGAGGCTGGGGTGCCCAGGACATGCCAGCACCAGAGCACAGGGCAAGCAGAGAGAAAGGGCGCCTGGTCCATGGTGAAGGCTTCCTGGAAGAGGTGGGTCCAGAGCCCATTTTGGCAGGAGGGAGAGGGCTTTGGACACAACAGGGCAAGGGCACAGGAGGCCTGGGACACCTGGGTCCTGCCTCCACCCGTGCTCTGGGGCCTCAGGCGCGTCTCTTAGCTTCCGTCTTAGATGGGAAAACAGAGTGCCCCATACAGAGTTGTGAGAATGAAATGAGCTCATCGGGGTAATTGCTCACAATAAGTACTCAAGGAATGACAGCTATTGGTAATAGGAGTTTAGGGTTCCCATCATTCTTGGAATGGCAGGACAGGGTTAGTCTGGGTGTAGGGAATAGGCTTATGCCTAGAGGGGAAATCTGGGGAAACTACGAAGACATGAGGGTGAGGAAGGAGCAGTTCTGGGGGCCTCGGGACCTGCGGGGAGGCCTCCAGGTGTGATCCGCTATAGAGGCATTCATTCATTTATTCATTCACTCCATAAAATGGGAGAATAGGGGACCATGGGGGAGGAGCCCAGATTCCTGCTGGGGAACTCACTTTCTGTTGGGGAACTGACACTTCTGTTTCTCAGGGCGGGGGTTGTCGGTTCCTGCGCTACAACTGCTCCGTCCGAGCCCCACGGAAGGGCTGGACCCTCATGCACCCCGGGCGACTCACGCACTACCACGAAGGTCTGCCCACCACCAAGGGCACCCGCTACATCGCCGTCTCCTTCGTCGATCCCTAATTGGCCAGGCATGGCCACCTTGGACCTTGTTCTCTGCCACAAACCACTGCCCAGCAGCCTTTGGGGCCTCAGAGTCCCAGGGAGCCCAATCCAGCCTTCAGGCTCTTGACCTTCCATTGCTCTTGGAGCTGCCATTGGGAGACGGGGCTGCGGGCCAGCGGCGGAGCACACCTCCCTGACTGAGGCTTTCCTGGTGCTCTGGACCCAGCCCTGGGAGACACTGTCCACTTTCACTGTGTTGTACCAACTCGTCCTCACACTTGTCTTCCTGAAAAACCCAGTCCCCCTTCCTCTACATCTTCCATGGGACAAGACTCGAGCTGAACAGGGCTTACCCGCTGCCCACAGAGACTCGGGGGCAGGGAGCCACACCCCAGAGCTGCTCCCAGGCTGAGCTGCCGCACCAGGGCCTTCTGCTTCGAGCTTCAGGGTAGACACAGAGACCTGGATCAGATTCAAGTTCCCACCCTGACCCTGGAACTCCTGTAGCTCCTTCTTCCCTGGCTCCTGTCATGTGAGCCAAACGTTGTCCCCTGGAGACGGTGACTTGGAAAACCTCCTAGAAGACAGGAAAGGCATCAACGCTACAGCTCCATCCTCTACTGGACTCTTACGGGGGGAAGAAGATGAGTGAGTGATATGTCCACACACTGCACGGTGTCACCCTGTCCTGGATGCTTCCAGAGACAGGGACAGATAGTCAGAAACAGGAGAGTTTCTATTAAAGGTCATTCACACCACTGAGTGGGAGGTGCTTGGGTAGGTGGGGGTGCATGTGTCAGGGCGAGTGTCTGCAGGGAGAAGTTTTAAGACCCTGTGATGGGCAACAAGGGCTATGTTAGCAGACTCAGGGACTTGTGTTGCCCAGACACCTTTGTATTTTCCATAAACCACGTCATTTGTATATGAGGGCTGTCCGGAGAGTATCCAGCCCCGTTCTGTAAACCCTCACGTGTGTGAGCTAGGCACCGGATGCCTAGGGCATGCTTCTTCATCTCTCAAGATTTGCATCAGGTGTCACCTGCTTTCTGAAGCCTTTGCTGACCACCCTTCTTGCAGATGTGAACCTCGGAGAACAGAGAACTTCTGGTCTTCTGGTAGCACATCCCCTCCCTCCCCCTGCCATACCCTGGACAGATTCTTATAGCACCAACAATTCAAGGCATTTAGCAATAAAAAGAGCTAACATCTGGCCATCCCTTGCTGTGGGCCAGGCATCGTGCCTGCCAGCACTCAGCATGTAGCTCTCTAGGGTAGGCCTATTATTTCCTTTTTACATAATAGATGAGGAAATGTAGGCTCAGAGAGGTCAAGTAAATTGGCCTAACGTCACACTACAAGTAAGTGATGGATGTGACTATGACTTCAGCAGCAGTTTGGTTCCTGCTCCCAGGCACCCTGTAGTCAGCAGAGGGGACAGAAAAAACCAAGTGCAGTTCACTGAGGACCAGTGTGATACCTGCCAGAACGGCTGTCACCACTGCCGTGGGGACTAGTGGCTTATGGAGCACAGTGCTCCTCAACTAAGGATGCTTTTTGTCCCCCCAGGGGTGGGGACATTTGGTATTTGTCTGAAGGTGTTTTTATTTGTCACAGCCGGGAAAGGGTGGAGGAGTGCCACTGGCACTAGTGAGTAGAGGGCAGGGATGCTTCTAAACATCCTGCAGTGCGCAGGACAGCTCTTCCCCTCAACAAAGAATTACTCAGCTCAAGGTGTGAGTAGTAACGTGTGTGTTGGTGCTATCGTGGTGAGCGTAGCTGCCTTCCAAGATCGGAGTAGTGCTGGGACAGTCCTGCCAGATGCCATGCAAGGGAGGATGTTTCCATTAGGCAGAGAGACTCCAGGTCCAGGCCAGGCAGCCAGCATGTCACAGACAGGTGGGGGTCAGAGAATGCAGGTGGGCTGGTGTGGGAGAGGTGGAGACGGGGTCAGATTGTCAAAACACTTTCCCAGGCTAAGGAGAGTTGTACTTTATCTAGGAGGGGTTGGACTTTTATCTGTTTCATTGGAGTCCTCCAGGGGTTTTGCATATATGTTCTAAGGATAATTTTAAGGGATTTTTGTGTTTTTGTTTTTTTAAATTGGCCCATGGTAAATACAAAAAGCACAAATATTAATCCCTTCTCACCTCTCAGCCCCGTTCTCCCAGAAACAATCATGCTTATCTGTTTATTGAGTGTCCTTTTTGAACTGATGTGTGTGTGTGTGTGTGTGTGTGTGTGTGTGTGTGTGTTAGGGGTGTACCTTTTTCTGATTACAAATGCAATTCCTGTCTACTGTGAAAAAGTCCATCAAAATAGAACTAGGTATTGCAGAGGAGGAAGGTCTCCTGCAATTGCTTACCACCCGTGCCCAGTAACACTGCCAGCCGTACTGGGCGTCTTGTCATGGAGGCCCTCACAGCTAGAAGCTGTTTCAGAGAACACCCTGGGTGCTGGGCAGAGGGCTGGACTAGAGTCTGGGAACGGATCCTGAGACTCCAGCAGCAGTCCAGGCAGGTGACCCAGAGCCTAGAGCTTGCAGAAGGGAGCGGACAGGACAGATGTTTAGAAGTGAGGATCTCCAGTCCTCCAGCTGACTGGGCAAGAGGCTGCCAAAAAAGGGAAAGGAAATGAAAGTTCCCTCCTTCACAGAATTGACAGCCCCCTTAGGGAGGCCAGGGAGCTGGGAGGAGGAAGTGGTGACCAGACAGCAGCACTACAAGGCAGCATGTAACAGGCCCAATGTGTCACATTCCAGAGGCCCCAAGGCAGTGAATCGTCTGGGTGCAGCCCCACAGTCCAGAGTGTGACTGCCAGGACAGGCGGCTCCTGGTTCCCTCAGGGCAGTATGGCAGGACTGCGGCCTCTGACCAACCTACCTGGGAACTGATAAGCTGGTAGATCCAGTCAGTACTGGTTTGCCTCCTAAAAGTATTCCTGGTGAGATTGTACCATGGTTAAGGAGCAGTGTTGTCCAGGAGAGATTATAAAACTCTATTGCTTTCCTTTACATGACACAATACTCCCTTCCGCCCCTTCTGCTCACCAAATGTGTGGGGGTTTTCCCACACCAAGCAATTCTCCAGTTTTCAGCAGACACTGAAAAGGTGTCCTACAAATTTAACTCAATTCGGACACTACCTAGAGATAGCAATAGAGCCAACTGGTTAAGGGCTCAGTCCCATAAGACTTCCCCTCCCGCTTCAAACACTAATCACAGGTCTAGGTTGTCCCCTCTGCTTTTGCCCATGAGGGGAGACACCGATTATATTAAGCTGGTTATTTTTAAGAAACAAAAGACTTGGAAAGAAACTTTGACCTTCCCCCCAATCCCCTGAAAGAATTTAGATAGAGGACTGGCTCCTGGAAGGGAGCTAGTATCATAGATAACTATAGTTTAATAAGAACTAGGTGTGATAGGGGGCAGTCTGGCAAGGTTGAGGATCCTTTTTGTGTCTCATTGTTGAAGATGACTCAGCAAACATTTACTTACCAAACACTTGCTTTTCTATCTCCACATGAATTGCCATCCTGCCTTTTTAAGTCCCAAACCACAACCCTCTCCCCTTCTCCTTAGCTCAAGATGGCATATATGGCTTAATTGCCCCATCTGTCCTGGGGTCTTCTATTCTTAAGGAACCATGTATGTATATATGTAATAAACTTGGCCATTTTCTCCAGTTAATTTGTCACATGTTAATTTGATTGTTAGTCCAGTCAGAGGAATTTAAAATTATTTTTTCCTCCCCCACACTGATCAGTTATAAATCAGACCCCCATGACCCCCCTCCTGGGATTTGATTAACTTACTAGAGTGACTCATAGAACTCAGGAAAAAAGTTTACTGAGTAGAGTCTTGGTTAATTATAAAAGGGTACAGTTTAGGAACGGCCAGATGGAAGAAGAGATGCACAGGGGAAGGTATGTGGGAAAGGGGGAGACGTTTCCATTGGAAGCTTTCTCCCATACACCACCCTTCCAGCACCTCCAAGTGTTCACCAACTTGGAAGCTTTCTGAATCCCATAGTTCAGGGATTGTTATGGAGGCTTCACTACTTAGGCATGATTGATTACATCATTGGCCATCAGTGAGCAAGCCAATGTCCAGCTTTTCTCCCCTCCCAGGACAGGAGGTTGAGGTGGTGGTGAGGCTGAAAGTTCCAACCCTCTAACCACATCCTTGTTTCCCCTGGCAACCAGCTCCCATCTTTAGAGGCTTTCCAAAAGTTACTCATTAACATAAACTCAGAAGTGGTGGAAAGGGGCCTGTTATGAATAACAAAAGACACCACTTTCACCTTTATCTGAACAGCTCCTAAGCTATTACAGGAACTGAGAACAAAAGTAAAGATAACAAAAGATGCCCCTACAGCTCTGAGGGGAAATTACAAGGATTTCCGAAGCCACGTGTCAGGCAGAGTGGATGAAGAACAAATATATATATATGTGTATACATATATGTGTGTATATATATATATATATATATATGTGTGTGTGTATACAAATATGTATATCTATAAAATAAATCACAATATCACAGCGAGCTATATAATTTTAGATTTTTTTAGCAGCCACATTTTAAACAGTAAAAAGGAACAGGTAAATTTAATTTTAGTAAGATATTTAACTCAATTTATGCCAAATATTATCACTTTAACACAGTCAATAAAAAAATATGAATGAGGGAGTTCCCTGATGGTGTAGTGGCTTAAGGGTTCGGCGTTGGCACTGTCAGCTCTGCGGCCTGGGTTCGATTCCCAGTCAGGGACCTACCCACATACTAAAAACCAAAAAAAAAAAAAAAGAATGAGATCGTTTACATTCTTTCTTTGGTACTAAGTCGTACAGCACATCTCAATTTGCACGAAAGGCTCAGAGGCTCCTGGCTGCTAAGCTGGAGAGCGGCAGGCTTGGAGCCTTTATTGCTGTGACTGAAGCCATGGGGAGATCTGTTTACTGCTGTATCCTAGTGCCTGCCACATAATGAGGCCCAGTGATCTGCCGTACGTGAGCTGGGGTGATCGCTCTGAGCCTGTTGTGAAGGTTAAATAAAATAAGATGTTAAGTACCACCTCAGTAACTGCTGTTGATGTCCTTACTTTCTCAAAGTCAATTGAAGGGCAGCAGGCCCAAGCTTGCTTCCAGTCTTCCTCTTGAAAGCGCTTTTTCTAAAATTACAAAACGAAAGCTTAGATTCCAGAGCTAGCAGAGGCCTAGGGGTCGGACTCGGGGACACCAAACGAAAGAACGGGAACCTCTAGTCCACGCCCTTGTTTTTTGCCCCTTGACAGCTCGAGGCCCCGCCCACCCCAGCCCTGACAGGCGCTCGGCTGTACTACAGCCCCCATGATGCAGCGGAAGTCCCGAGATTACGTCATCGGCTTGGGACGCCCGGGAGGTGAGGGAGCGCGCTAAGACGCTTCCTCAAGCATTCAGCCGGCGGACCGCATACCCGTAAAGAGTAATAGGGTCTAACCAGCTGAAGTCCGAGTCCATGGACTCACCGGGGCCAGAGCGACACACCTGCAATGGCTGGTGACGCGCGCGTCCTCCTTCTTCCCACCTCTCCTCGGTGTGGCGTTCTTTGGTGACGTCGGGGGCATGATGGCCGCCGCAAAACCGGGAAGGTGAAGGTGAGAGGGCGAGCGTGCCGGGGTGGTGGGGGCCGGCTGGGTGAGTCCTGAGCAGCCCGGCGTGGCCAGGTGGGATGCTGGGACCCTTGCTCTACCCTCGCTGCCGCGCCCTCCGTCGCCTTGAGGAGGGGGCGGGACTCGGGGTGGGGTCCTCTGAGGCTCCTCATCGCCCCCGCCTTCCCAGGCTTCACGGCCACATTTCGCCCCCAGCCCTTTCCTCGTTTCTTATCCAGTCCTTTAACCTTCAGCCCTTGCCCAGTTCTTATCCAGGCAATTTTATTAGCCAGCATTTACTCAGCACATGATAAATGCCCACGTTCATCACTATAGCACCCTGCCCTACCTCACGTTGGGCACTCACTACACTCTTTTACAGTCGTCTGTGTACTAGTCTGACTTCAAACCAGACGGCAAGCTCCTTGAAGGCAGTCCCTAACTCTAGCGCCGATAGCGCACTCTGAGATGGCACACAGAAAATGCCGAGTAATTAGCTGTTTGGATGCATGAAGCCGAAACTGCCGATTAGCTTCTCTTGTAATCTTTCATTGCCAAATATCTTTAATTTCTCTATTTCTTCTCCTTCCCTTCTCCCAGAAAAGGCTCTGATTATCGCCCTTCCCACCTCTAAAGCAGCTCCACATAATTGAAAACAGGTGAGCTTTGGCATCAAAGGGCAGTGATATCTCAATTCTCAGCTTTGCCACTTAACTGGCAATCTGTACATTATTTTTTAAGTATTCCAAACTTCTCTTTGCACCACAGAATTGAGAAGTAAGTAGATATTTTACAGCATCTAGCACACATAGACCTTCAATAAGTTCCACTTCTCTTCCTCATCCCTACCCTCCCATCAGTTCTGTAGTACTCAGGCTCAGTCGTTGTCCTGGTTCTGCTGTCTCCTCTAGTCCCTCTGCATTTGCCTTCACCAGGGCCTTGTTTCTCACTAGTACATGGCTAACCAGTACATAACTGAACTCGTGTTTGTGCACAGCCAGGATTGGCCCCACATCTGTGTGTCATGTTTTTCCCCAGGGCACTTCTTCACATATCACCTCAATGAGTAAGCTTCCCTTAGGGATGAGTTTGTTTGCTTTATACCTGATTCAACAGGTTTTACACACCAGTTGTTTTTTTTTTCCTATTTGTTGACATGTCTCTTTTTCTTTCCAAAGTTGAAATTGGTGGAGTCAACACAATCAGTAGCCAACCTCAACCTGAGACGGGACAGACAACTCTGATTCTTTTCGTCTTTTTGACTCCAGCCATGTCCGTGATGCCCACCCTGTGACGGTCTCTCTTCATCTAAAAAGTAAGTGGTGGCTGTGACATCTGGCACTCGATCTGGGTTGAGTAGAAAGAGATGTGCTCTGTTAGCCATCCAGTGGCGGTTCTCTTGGATGGGGCCATCTTTTCATAGAGCTGGAGTTTTCCAACCTGGGTTGAAAAAACTGCAGCTCCTTTCTCTTTTCATGGAGGATGCCACTGGTTTCATGAGAGAGCGAGCCTATTTAAAGGTTGACAGTTCACAAAGTAGCTGGGATCTCTGGGACCCCTGAAGAATTAGTTTGTAGCTCCCTTGTTTGTTGTCCGCTGTGCTGGCTCCACCCTCCCGCTCTCTGCCCAGCAGAGATTGGCTCCTGATCAGAGCTTTTCCAAGAGTCTGCTCTGCCCCCTTCACCCTGTATACTCTTTTGTTTCAATCTCTCAGTAACTGCTCTGTTCCAGTTGTGCCAACAGACGATCCGTGGATCCGTTTTATTTTCCCTGCTAGGAGGTGCTGTGCGTAAACCTGGGTAAGGAGGTGGTATGGATTCAGGGACTGTGCTTGGGATCCACACACCTTGCAGTGAATTTTGCTACTGCTCTCCCTGTACCCAAGACACCTAATACTCCTCAACTAATAGCCTAGGTTGAGGCAGAGCTTTTGATTACCTTGGAGTGCTAATAGTTTCAGTTTAGAATTGGATTTGGTTTTGGCCTTAGGTTAATATCTATTAATACTGTGCCTGCAGCAATTTTTGGGAGGGGAGTGGGAGACTACCAGGCTGAATGAGGCTTTTACCCAAAGTGTGATACTCGGGACTTTAAAAACTCTTACACAGAAGGGTTTCTTCAGATAAATTTGTGAAAGGGTGCATTAAGTACAGTTCAGCTAGTGTCTTTGCAACAAGCCTTGCTTCCCAAAGTCTTGACTCGGTTCATGTGCTCCAGTGGAGGGGGACTGTAGCATATAGTGTTTGAAAAATGGATTCTACATGTAACATCGGGTGCACTAGAGTGCTGTGGATCACATTTTGGGAATGCTGCCATAAATTATCTGAAACCATGACCTTCAAGAGCACTTTGCAGCACTCACAATAGCTTGAAACAGGCTGCTTAGTGTATAACTGATATTGGAGCTGGACTCTAGCCCAGCTATGCTTGGGGGACCAGCCCTCCATGGCTGCGGTGAACCTGTGGTAAAGTAGGGACTATCAGGGCTCTCCAGAGGAGGAACAGGAACCCAACCGCCTCCCACCACTCTGGCAGGCTGGAAAGCCAACAGGCAAAGCCTCAAGATAGTTGAAGCCTTATCTTGGCTTGCGTGCATGTATTTTGCAACTTTGGCCCATTTATGTACCTGTACATCCAGCTTGCTCTTTGGAAGGATTAAATTCTGGAATCTGAAAGGTCTGTTTAACTCTTGACTCACTGAGCTTCAAATACAGGGGACTGTCAGTTAACCGACACCCAGGGGATTGGTCAATGCTGGATAAATGTAAGTAGACTCTCTGTCTACTGTACAAAGAAACAGAGGCTTAGTCCAAAGCTGCTTTTTAAGAAAAAAAGTAGATTTGTATATTTCAGGGATGGAAGGGTAAGAAGGTACTCTCCTTAAGGTTGCTTTCACTAACTCAAACCATGTCTCTTACACTTGTGGAGGAGGAAAGTAGTAATGGAAGTAGGCCAGTACTCTGTGTCAGACACTGGCTTTCTAGAAGCTCATAGACTAGATGGGGAGACAGAGTGGTAGAAGACCAGAAAGTCTGGTAAGGTTGTACGTGTGCCATGGCGACCTCAGCAAAGGCTCCATGGAGGGGTTGGCACTGGAGTTGGGTCTAGCAGGACAGTAAGGGTAGATGGGTAAAAAAGGAAAGAGGATTCCAGGCTGAAAGCAACACGTGTAGCACCAACATGGAATCTCAGTTTGGGAATTAACAGAGCCAGAGTGGTCAGTGAGTTTTGAGGGGCTGGAGGTTCCGCATGAGAGATTCCACGTGGACATTTCTGCCTGAGACGTTTGGGGCATGCAGCTGCAGGTTGTGGAATGGTGAGAGCAAGTCAGCTTCTGGACAAGCTCAATCCCAGCTGGCCATGTCAGGTCAAACCACTAAGCTTTTATTGGTGTGCATGCCTTCGAATCTTGCACGTAACGCTGCAGCTTTTAGTTTCATACCCTTTGGGCTTGCAAACAAGTCCTTGCTTCTAAAAGCCCAGCTGATCTCAGCGAACTTGCTGCATGCAAGCAAGTCGCTTCCGGGCTTGGGCACTGCTGATCCTCACCCCTGGGCAGACCTGCTTGCTCCATTCTCATGGCAGAGGTGGAGGAGCTGTGGGTGTGTTGCTCGAGTTGCCTCTGCCCTTCCCTGAAGGCTGGGTGTTGTGATCTTGCTGGTGGAGTTTGTTGTTGTCGCTTTATAACATGTAACGCTACCTTTGAGTTTGTACTATGTCATTCCTAGTTCTCACAGTCTGTGTGATATCGCACTTGTACACATGAAGAATCCAAGGCTCAGCGGTTCAGTAACTTGCTCGAGTTTATACAACCCAGAAATAGTGCAAGCATGATTTTGTTTTGTTTTGTTTTGTTTTGTTTTGTTTTGTTTTGTGTGTGTTTAATTTTTATAAGAGTTTATTTGAGCCAAACATATGACAGGGAGCATGATCTCAAATGCTCCCACCAGCATGATTTGAACCCAGCTGTCTCCTCCCAGAATCTGTCATATGCAGTGCTACATCACACCCCATCTCAGACCCTTTGTCTTCTCCTTTTGGTGGCTTTCATCTTCTGCTTGAGTGCACCCCTGTTTCTCTAAGTGTCTTAACTGCTGGTCCACATTAAGCCTGATTTTAGTGCACTCTCCTTTTTCTGCTTTGGAGGCGCCACTGGCATTTTCTTCCCAGCATCCCTTCTCAGATCTCTGCTGTCTTTCTCATCTACAAGCCTTGACATGTGGCTTCCGTGCTAAGAAAATCTCTCAGTTGTGGCATTTTACTGAGGAGGAAGGTAGAAATGGACATATAATCACTTCTGTATCATCAAGCTGGAAACCATTAACATCGCAAAATGATTTCTAGGTCTAGGCAAAACATGGGTTCCCATTTCCCTGTGGGTCTGTCTTTCTGCTCTCTCCTTAGGATAGTTAGTTCCTAAGAGCCAGTTTTCAATTAATGCTAACTCTGCTTTTTCTAGATGTTCTTTCTGCTTCTCAGGAACTTGTTCAGTACCCTTTGGCACCCTTTAGAAGTTTCTCATCTATGCTCACTCATGAGCAACGCCTTCTCCTTTCCCAGGTAGAAAGAGCGTGAGCTTGGTTGGGTGGAGAGCTGTGATTAGAGGGATGCTGACGAGGAATGTGCTGGGCATACACCACGCCTCATCCTCAGAGGGGCCTTTTCCCCTTGACTTCCCAGGGTCTGAGGGCTCTGCTGGGGAAGTAACTCTGTGGTGGGATCTCTAAGGAGCAGTCCGCTTCTGAAAGGGACCACTGATTCCCAGCCACATCTGGGTGCCACCTTCTCCTGTCTGTCTGCCCCTTTTGACTAATCAGAGATCTCTAGGACTTTGGAGTCAAGTCTCACGACCCCCAATGTGATATTACTTTGTGAGAAAAATAAGCTACAAAGGTGTGTGTTTGTGATGGACTGAGAACAAGAGACCTAACCCACACAGAAATAGGCTGTGATGATAAACACATGTTAACTCTGCTCATCACAGGAGGGTGGTGTTGACTGACATGGGAACTTCCAGACCTGTGGAAAAAATTTACAAGAGTTTATTAGAGTTTATTTGAGACAAACTGAGGACACACATGGAAGCAGAACTGAGAAGATGCTGATTGGGCAGTGCTTTGGAGGATGGCAGTTTTGCAGCTCTTTTTATGCACTTGGAACCAGAGGAGGGAACTTGAGCACAATTACATGAACTTTACTGATGAAGGAGGTGGGAAAGCAAAGCTGGGAAGTGTCTGATTGGTTAAAAGTGACATGGAGAGATACATACTTCTTTTACATTAGTGGGTACAGGATGGTTAACATCTAACATTCACAGTAAATAGAGATATATACAGACATTCAGGTCCTGTGCTCCCATGAGGGTGGTTACGTCTCCACGGGGTCTGGAAAAGGATTACTCTGGCATTTCAAAGGTGTGGTAACCTAGATGCCCCAGAACAAAGTTTAAGGCGAAGATTAACCTTCCACTGAGGAAGTTAGAGCCACGGGACATGACTGCACAGCATGACCCGCCCACTAAGGAGTTTGTCATCAGATCGCCCCGAGGTTACATTCAGTCCCTGAGCTTCTTAGAGTTACCGCAGAGCTCCCCTTCGTTCACAGTGGGGTTATGGATTTTTACCTTTGTTTCCACTTCTCTACTAGTCACGCATTGATAATGAGAGACGCCAGTAAATATTTTTAAGTAACCTGTAGATGTCTCACTTGAGGATTTTCCTTCCTTGTCCACCCCACAAACAAACAAACCCACCAACCAGCCCCAAAGCCAAAGCCTGTTAGAAACGAGGGCCTTCAGGACCAGGACAGTAGTGCCGGGGGAGGGTGGTGGAGTCACTGACCTTGAGCGTTACTTTGCTGTGACTGTTCAGCGCTTTTTCTGAGGTGGGTGATGTATAAGAGAGAAGCGACATTGCTGTCTCATGCTTTACTTCCTAAGACACAGAGGAGCCCTGTCTCATGATTCCCCCCATCTCTCTCTGAGGTGGGGAAAGCAGGGCCTGTCATTGTTCAACAGACGAGGAACACTCAGTGATCTGAGTGACCACCCTGTGTGACAGGGAGACTGGCCCCAGTGTCCTGAGAGGTCCTTTCCTACTCTTGAGGTGCTGGTTCTTATTTCACTGCCCCGAGCTAGTCCCAGAGGGCCCCGTGATCTTGATGGACCCCAGGGCTGGCCCCTGTTCCCCCAGTTGCACCCTGCTGTACCCCTAGTAGAACAGCCTGAGCTGGGTATTCCTGGGTTTGCTCATGTTGTCTTCTCTTGCAGCGCAATGTCCCTGTTCTTCCCTCGATGCAACCCCATTGTCACGGTCAAGAAGGATAAGAGACACATGGCTGAGGTGAATGCTTCCCCCCTCAAGCATTTTGTCACTGCCAAGAAGAAGATCAATGGCATTTTTGAGCAGCTGGGAGCCTACATCCAAGAGAGTGCCACCTTTCTTGAAGGTGAGATGGGCAACCTGCTAAGCCAGGCCAGCTCCTGTCAGTTTTGAATTTTATGTGGCAGGACTTGGGGGTGGGTAGGTACAGCCCTGCTCTTGGGGAGCTCGTACCCTGATGCGTTGTCACCTTCAGCAGGGCTCTGCTCTTGGAATCATGTGGAGGCTGGACTCCAGAGAGATTAGCCAGAAAAACCAGGGACCCATCATCTAAGAAATCTGTGTTTTCCATTTCATTTAATCCCGAGGGGTAGATGAGTCTCATCCCCATCTGAGAGACAAGCAGATTGAGGGTCTGAGAGTTGTTGGACACTTTGTAAGTAACACAGGGCTTTGCCCTGGTGTCTCTGACACCACGGCCCAGGTGTTTTCCTCGGCCCAGTTCTGGCCGCTGTTAGCACTTGGCCCTGTCTGGGCTGTTGGTTGTCCCTGAGCAGTGTGTTCTTTCTCTAATATTTTTAGACAGCAGGACTATGAATAGGACACTTGCGTCACTGGCACCTTTTCCATTGGTTACTAATTTGAGCCCACCCTGTAGTCCCTGTTCCATCAACAGAGAAAGGCTGGTGGTTCCTGGGGTCCCACTCGGTCTGTGCGCCAGCTCTAGCCACTGGCTTTCCTAGGCTCCTTCTCTAGGAGGCACACCCTGGCTCCAGGCCCTGTGATTGTCAGTGAAGACCCAGTAGCTGATTCTTACCTACCCTTGGTTTCCTCATTTATGAAAAGGGGCTCAGGCAAGACCAGGGGTTTTCAAATTCTAGCCTACAGAACCCTCAAGTATAGCCCCAGGGATATACTTCTCTCTACTCTCTGCTTCACTAGAATGGCTTAGATTTGGTTGGTTTACGTGCTAGGGTACTACTTAAAAGAAAGGGAATATGTCCAGTACTGTGGTCTGAGTGCCTGTGCCCGCACTTCCTGTTCCCCCGCAAAGTCACATGTTGGAATCCCAAGGCCCCATATGACAGTGTTAGGAGTGGGGGCTTTTGGGAGGTGATTAGATCATGAAGGTGGAGCCCTCACTAATGAGAGTTGTGCTCTTGTGAAAGAGGCCCCACAAAGCTCTCTAGCCCCTTTCCTCCAGGTGAGGCTACAACAAGAAATCTGCGACCTGGAAGACAGCCCTCACCCAGCCAGGCTGGCACCATGATCGGAGACTACCAGCCACCAGACCTGTGAGCGGTACATTTCTGTTGTGTGTAAGCCGACCAATCTGTGGCATTGTGTTGGTCATAAACAGCAGCCCAAACAGACTAAGGATGGATATCTGTGCCCTGCCCTTAGTGTGGTGCTTGATAACAAGAGAACATAGTTCCTAAATATTGTTACCTTTGAAAATCTGAATTTGAAAGTTATAAGATTGGTGCTTGAGATTATTCTAGCCATTACCTGCCTGTTTAGCAGTAGCTTTGCTGTGCCTGGCCCTGGGCATGCAGGGAGGGGGCAGACCAGACTACTGTCCTCCCAGAGCCACTTACTCAGGTGGTGCTGGGGACAAACACGTGTTTAATGAGGGTGTTTATGTGATGGCATCAGCAGTGGGTGGGTGTTTGGGTTTCTCTTTTTGTAAGTATGAGGCCCCTCCTATTGGTGGACTGGAAGAGAGAGAGCTAGAGTGATCTTGAGGTGTGTTTGAGGTTGTCCTGGCTGGGGGAGGGGGAGTGCCTTGGGACTGTGTGTTCATTGGCCCACTGGTTGTTTCTTTTAAATGTAGCCACATACTTGAGAGCCAGCCCTCTATGAGGTGCATCCCAAAGGCAAGGCCCATGTGTCCACTTAAAGGGGGAATGTTGACAGGTCTGAGGCAGGGTGACCAGTGGACATGGGCAGGCCTTGTTGGTTTCATCACTTCCCTTCATGGCACCAGCTGCAAGGGACATTCACTGGGGAGTCTCTGAAATGCCACTGTGCTCCAGGTACTGTGGGAATGTTCTCATGACTGGGGCCTGTTGGCCCAGTGGTTCACAAGTGTCTTAGTCTGTTTGGGCTGCTATAATAGAAATAGAATTACCATAGCCTGGGTGGCTCATAAATAACACATTGATTTCTCACAGTTCTGAAGGCTGGGAAGTCCAAGGTTGAGGCATTAGCAGACTTGGTGTCTGATGAGGACTACCCTCTCAGACTGTTGTCTCTTCTCTGTAACCTTACGTGTAACCCCATGGCTGAAGGGACTGGGGGCTCTCTGGGTTCTCTTTTATAAGGTCACTCGTAAGGGCTCCACCATCATGAGCTCCCGAAGGTCCTACCTCTATATGGTATACCGTGTCCATCACATGGGGGACATGAGCATTTAGTTCATTGCAGCAAGTTCAGCCCATCTGCTCTCTAGCCAGCTGATGCACCTTCCTGGTGCGAGTACTAGAGTGGGTGGGGATAGGAGCTTGCTCATTTGCTCCCATCTGTCATAATTTGTTATCCATCTGCCTATCAGAGACACTGGGGAAAAACAAAGCAGTGATCCCAGTATCCGTTTGCTTAGCAGACATTGCATACCTGGTGAGCACTGGGTTTCGGGATCTTACAGTTTGGTCCTCACGTGGTAGATGATGCAGGCAGGTAAGCTAGATGGTTACACTTTGGGGAGGTGAGTACTGAGATGGGAGAAGTACAGAGTGCTGTGGGAGCAGGGACAAGGGGACCTGACTCAGGTTGGGGATTCAGGGGATTTAGACCTGAGAGGCTAAGTGGGACTGAGCCAGAGTGGGGGTTGAGGGCAGCATCAAGCAAAGCTTGGAGTAATGAGGCAGCATGGCGAGTGTGGGGACATGGAGAGGTGGAATGTGAGGCAGCTAGATGGCAGGGGGCCCGGCTGGAGCAGGAGGGGCCTTGGGAAGGTGCACGGGGCGGCTAAGAGCCAGGACTCTGGAGCCAGACAGCCTGGTCCCTTTCCCGGCTCTGACATTTACTGACTCTGTGGCTGGTAAATGATACCATGTATGAAAAGTGATCAGAACAGTTGTAAGTATTTGGTAACTAAAAACATAAAAGTAAATGATGGCAGTTAACATTTGAGTATTCGTCATGCACCAGCCACCACTTTAGCACTTTTTGGGTTTTAATTCATTTAATCCTCGCGATAGTCACATGAGGTAGGTACTCTTATCTCCATTTTAAGGGTGAGGAAACCAAGACCCAGAAAGGTTCATTTGTGTGAGGTCACAAAGCTGGGAAGGGGTAAGAACCAGCACTTCCTGGTTTACACAGGCACTCAGGTAGCCTTGCTCCTGCGAGCTGTGTTCTTACCTGCTGTACTTGGGCCCCTCAGTAGGGAATCTGGACTGAAAGGAACCGTGGCGGTGCACTCTGTCCCTTCCAGACTTGTGACTGCAACTCCTTAGACCAGGTGTTGACCCATTTTCAATCTCCACCTCTAGACACCTACAGGAATGCAGAACTGGACCCAGTTACGACAGAAGAACAGGTTCTGGATGTCAAAGGTTACCTGTCCAAAGTGAGGGGCATCAGCGAGGTGCTGGCCCGGCGGCACATGAAAGTGGCCTTTTTTGGACGGTGAGTCCTTGAGGGCATCACACCTTCTTTCTCCTTGGCTGGGAGGGAGGGAAGGAAGGAGGGAGTGGGGCACTTGGTGCAGGAGCACAGTCTGAGCACCCCAAGCTGCTCCTCTTATCTTTTTATTTTTACTTACAGTAAAATACATATAACATAAAATTTACCATTGTAACCATTTTTTTCTCAGTAAGAAAAAGTAACCAAATTTAATACATACATATGTGTGGGAACCCTGCATGCATGAGAGAGTCAGAGACCCACATGCAGAAGAGGTTCAGAGATAGAAGTGGAGATTGAGGAGCATATAAGACATTCTGAGCTAGGAATGAGGTGATGTGCCTCCAAAGGGTCACTGCACGAAGACAGGAAGAATAGACATTTAGTAACAGAAGCTTGCCTTGCGCTGTAGCTGGTAGGTAAAGGAAGGACCCAAGTTTTTCTTGAGCCTGAAGCTAAAATTCCCTTTAGCTGAAAGTAATCTGCATGCCACTGAGGCTCACCTTGGGGTGACTCATTCTGAGCCTCCACAGTTCCCTCCTCTAAAACTTCTCTGTAAGTTTCACATTCTAGAAGCTGGGCTGATAGACCATTCCATCATTAATCAGTCTTGGTCTTGAGAAAAGTTCAGTTCTGTTAAATACACGTATCTCGTTTTCAGGAGGCAGTGATGCTGGTGGGCTCTCAGAGTTAAACCTATGGTGCAAGCAGTTGGGCATTTAATAGGATGCATCTCATGGAAACAAAAGAAAAACAAAGGTTAATGATTGGAGCAGACTGCAATCCCGGTTTCTGAGATCTGAAGGCAGACTGTCAGGAAGATTTTTAGATGTCTGTCTCGAAGATGTCTCCATATTCAGGTGGAGTGGAGGCAGGCATTGACAGTCTGATAGATTCTCCTGGTCTGTACTTTGAATGTCTCTCTGATGATCTTTCTGGAACAGGCAGAAAATTGTCTGTAGAACAGCATTGTAACCATTTTGAAGTATACAGTTCAGCAGTGTTAAATACACGTACGCTGTTGCACGACCATCACCACTACCCATCTCCAGAATTCTTTCCATCTTGCAGAACTGAAACTCTGTATCCAGTCAACAACTCCCCAGTCCCCTCCCCAGCCCCTGGTAGCCACCATTCTACTTTCTGTCTCTATGTATCTGACTACTCTAGGAACCTCATGTAAGTGGAATCGTACAGTATTTGTCTTTTTGTGAGCAGCTTATTTCATTTAGCATAGTGTCCTCAAGGGTCACCCATGTAGTAGCATGTGTCAGGATCCTTGTCCTTTTTAAGACTGAATAATATTCCGATGTATATATAGACCACATCTTGTTAATCCATTATCCACGATGGACACTTGGGTTGCTTCTACTTTTCGGCCATTGTGAATAATACTGATGTGAGCACGGGTACAAATACCTGTTCGAGATGCTACTTTCAGTTCTTTTGGATGTGTACCCAGCAGTGGAATTGCTGGATCATATGGTGATTCTATATTTAATTTTTTGAGGAACCACCATACTGTTTTGCACAGCATCTGTGCCATTTATATTCCCACCAGCAGTGCATAGGTTCCAATTTCTCCACATCCTCCCCTTAGAGGATGTGGCCATCCTGACGGGTGTGAGGTTGCATTTCATTGTAGTTTTGATTCACATTTTCCTGCTGATTAGTGGTCTTGAGCATTGTTTCTTGTGCTTGTTGGTCATTTGTATATCTTCTTTGGAGAAATGTCTATTTAAGTCCTTTGCATATTTTTAAATTGGGTTGTTTGGTTTTTTGTTCTTTATATATTCTTGATATTAACCCCTTATGCAATATATGATTTGTAAATATTTTCTCCCATTCTGTGGGTGCCTTTTCACTCTAATGACTGTGTTCTTTGATGCACAGAAGTTTTTTATTTTGATATAGTCCAATTTGTCTATTTATACTTTTTGTTGTCTATCTGATCACCTTCTTGTTACTTTGGGGTCCAGTAGGCACCTCTGGAATGTTTCCCACACCTCTTGGCAATTCTCCAGTTCTCAGTAGACATTGACTGGCGTCCAACAAATGGAACTCACTTCTGACACTGTCTGTCTGGTCATAAGGTCAGAAAGTTCCAGCAGTCTCCTCTGTAACGGGCAGTTACCAGCTAGGATGGATGGGGGGAGCTTTATGTATGAGGTGGAGTGTAATGGGAGAAGAGCAGCAAAATAGGCCTTTTGTGGGAAACGGGGGACATTGGGTCATTCACCTGAAGTCACTTAGACTGAGGAAGGCACCCAGTGGTTGTAAGTAGAAGGAGTAGGTGATGCTGAGAGGCTTATGGTTGGTGACAGGCCTATGTAAGGACAGGTTAAGTGTCAGCATTCTGGCACTGCACCAGGTGAGCCCCTTGCAAGTGGTTTGTGGAGATGAACCAGGAGCACATCACAGGCATGGGCCAGAGGTGTTTGTCCATTCATTTTTATAAACTCAGAGCACCCACTCTCCCTGTCTGGTGTTACTGCAGGGAACAGGACTCTGGACTTCTAGGCTGGTACTTCATTGTGAAAGCCCAAAATGCAGATATTGGTGCCTCCACTGATAGCTGTTATTTCCTCATAGGACAAGCAATGGGAAGAGCACCGTGATCAACGCCATGCTCTGGGACAAAGTTCTGCCCTCTGGGATTGGTCACACCACCAATTGCTTCCTGCGGGTGGAGGGCACAGATGGCCACGAGGCCTTCCTCCTCACGGAGGGCTCAGAGGAGAAGAGGAGCATCAAGGTGAGGGTGCTGTGGTGGGGACTGTGATGGGGCCCATGCAGCGAGTAGCGTGCTGGCTGGCCTTTCAGCCTTGGGCACAGTGTGTCCATTGTGAGAGGACTAATGACCCCTCTAAGGAGAGGGCAGTGCCCCGGTGGTGGAGGAGTATGGGAAGCCCTGTTGTAGCCTAGCTGCTAGGAGGACAGTCTGAACCCTGGAGCACTGAGAATCAGGAGTCTTTGGCTCCTGCTGTATTGCTCGCAGGCCATCTGACATCTCTCTCTGCGATGAAGGGGGTATGTGCCTTGGACTTTTGGGGGATATTGCCAGAGAGCGAGCCCTGCATTTGTTCTGTGATTCTGACATAACAGCTAGCGGCCTGCACATTTTCATCTTTCTGAGAGCCAGTTACATTCTCGTTTGGGGCCCGGTGCTCTTTGTGGTTCATAAAGACTTAATGCAGAACACACTCAGCTTTAGGACGACATCCAAGAAAGAAGCTTAAAAGAGGAGTGAAGAATAAGACTAGGTGGTGGTTATTGGCAGCTCACACCTCTTGGCTCTTTATGTGTGAAATGAAGGAAAAGGGGTAGCCCGTTGGGCAGTAGTATCAGGCCACTTGCCATGCCAGGCAGCACAGGCGCCCTGGCTGGTGGCCAGTCCTCAGCCCTGAGCTGTCCTTCCTTCCTCCCCATCAGACTGTGAACCAGCTGGCCCATGCCCTCCACCAGGATGAGCAGCTGCATGCTGGCAGCCTGGTGAGTGTGATGTGGCCCAACTCCAAGTGCCCACTGCTGAAGGATGACCTCGTGCTAATGGACAGGTAGGTGGGAAGGTGGCTCCCTGGGAGGTCCAAACCGAGAGAGTACCAGTATCCCATCATTTCTGGATCACCCAGGCCAGTGTCCCCTGGACCTGGTCATTGCTCTCCTTACATATTACTGCCTTTCAAACTGGCTCCAACAAATCTTCCCGCTTCTTGGATTTCCTCCAGCATCTGGTTTTTGTCCCTGTTGGCATCAGTGCCCTGAAGATGTCCCAGTGATAGTCTGTAAGGAGGGATGGGAGGGGTGGTCAGAGCCTCAACTCAGTGTTAGTATGTGTGTCTTCGGGGGTCGTGCTGTACTTTATTTCTGTGAAAGGAGCACTTTACTTTGGCTCCTGCTTTGTGGACAGGTTGAACTATACCTAATAATATGGTACTTTAGTGCTTATTGGACTCACGTAATATAAAACTTCACCTCCATTGTTTGTCCCCAAGTAAAATTAGAAGTCATTGTTTTTATAAAAGTGATAGATGAATGTGGCAGAATACACATTTTCAGATGATCTGGAATGTTTGAAATGAAAAAGTCAAAATCCCTTCAATAAAGACGACAGGCCCGAATCCTCTCCCCTCGGTGGCCGTCTCCTCCCTTTCCTGCCTGCCTGCTTCAGGTCTGTCAAAGCAGGAGGAACAGAGCCCCCGGTCTTTGTGCCTGATGCTGGTTTACCCTGTCACTTTCAGCCCCGGCATCGATGTCACCACAGAGCTGGACAGCTGGATTGACAAGTTCTGCCTCGACGCTGATGTGTTTGTGCTGGTGGCCAACTCAGAATCCACCCTCATGCAGACGGTAACCCCTCCTCTGCCCTTTCCCACGTTCCCAGGGCCTTGGCTGGCTCGGCCCCTCCTCCACCCAGGTCTCTGCCCTCATCCAGGAAAAGCAGTTCTTCCACAAGGTCAGTGAGCGCCTGTCCCGCCCCAACATCTTCATCCTGAACAACCGCTGGGACGCATCCGCCTCGGAGCCCGAGTACATGGAGGAGGTGGGTGCCTCTTCACCCAGCAGTCTGGGGACTGCCACCACAGGTGTCTACCCAGGGCCCCTTCGTGCACTCCCAGGCCACGCTGGCTCTTTGATGTCTCTGAAGGAATTTCATCACCCAGGTCTGCCCTGGGGTCACTGTGGGGTTTTCTGCTAGCTCTGAAAACACTCCCTTCACTTTGCCAAATTTCTCCACCCCTGAGGTTTTCTCCAGGTCTGAAAAGCATCCCCAGTACATTAGCTGCACCCTTGTTTGGGGCCAGTACTCAACTTTGGTTCATAAACAATTAGTCACCATAGAATAGGCTCAGCTTTAGGAAGACATTCAGGAAAGAAGCGTAAAAGAAGAACGGAGAGTCGTTGGTCTGTGTGTGAAAGGAAAAGGAGTAACAGATTGGTACTGTGGGGTGACCAAGTTTGCACTCAGCAGGCTGATACTGGGCAGTGTGACTGGTAAATTCCTTAACCCTACTGTTAAATTCCTCACCTGTGAGATGGATGTGACAGAGTTACAGCGAGGATGACATCTCTTAACATCGAGGAGAGCGCCTGGCGCCTGGCAGGTGTCCGCAGGAGGCTGTTGCATTTTAAATGTAGCAGACGGTGTTGTCTGGTGGCCTCAGTCATTTCGTAAACAAGGCCCTGGGAGGACTCGGCTCGGCTCGGTGTAGGCTTCTCTACCCCCAGTTCCTTTCCTTCTGGGGCACCAAAGTGAGACACTGTAGGCTCTAACAGGAGGCAGTTTGGGGGCAGGTTTAGCATTTCTGCTTCTGTATGCATAAAATACCTTTGGCCATCCCTTAAGGAACTCCCATGACCATATTGGTTGTGAGGAATTTGGTGGCTAGAGAACAGAGCTGGTGGTAGGTGGTTCCCTGTGTGTGTACCTTTCGAATACTGAACCGTGTGCCTATGAGCAATGTCTGGAAAAAATCCAGCCACAGATGCCTCTATTTTTCATATTACATGTCTGGATACTTTCTGGACAGCCCTCGTATATTGCCTGTCTTTAGAAAAGAGGCAGTTGCAGGTTGTAGGCTGCATCAGGAGGGGCCCATCTGTCCCAACTGGTCACATACACCCATCTGCTTGGGCCCCAGGTGCGGCGGCAGCACATGGAGCGTTGTTCCAGCTTCCTGGTGGATGAACTGGGCGTGGTGGATCGAGGCCAGGCTGGAGACCGTATCTTCTTTGTATCTGCCAAGGAGGCACTCAATGCCAGGATCCAGAAGGCCCAGGGCATGCCTGAAGGAGGTGACAAAAGAAAAGACTTCCTCCTTTTCCCTGATGTTTGAGACAATTGGTCTCCTGCTAAGTCAGCCAGTAGAAAATAGTTCTGAGAAGGTGGTGATGGGAAGAGTCCTGAGTGAGAAGCTGCTTCCCAGCCAGTGTTTAGCCAAGTGCCCAGTCCACTTGGCTTCCTCTGCTGAGTTATTTAGGGACTGATGTTGTACAATTCTCCTAGGGGGTGCTCTTGCAGAAGGCTTTCAAGTGAGGATGCTCGAGTTTCAGAATTTTGAGAGGAGGTTTGAGGTAAGTCCTTTGATTCTGGTATCTGGCGATTCTGGGCCTCCCTAGCTGTCACCAGCCTTGTCGATTTACTGGTAGCCTTCCTCAACACCTCTTGTCTGTCCCAGGAGTGCATTTCCCAGTCTGCAGTGAAGACCAAATTTGAGCAGCACACAGTCCGGGCCAAGCAGATCGCAGAGGCAGTTCGCCTCATCATGGACTCTCTGCACATCGCAGCTCAGGAGCAGCGGTGAGAACCCGGGACCTCAGGCAGGTTGGGGTGCTGTTGTGAAGTGACCACCTCACCCTGCTCTCTGGGATGGGCCCAGGGACAGAGCCTTGCAGGCAGAGCTGAGTCTCTGGGTCCCTTTGCAGGCCTCTTCCCCAGCTTCCAGGCCACGTTAGATGTACGTGAACAGCCTGGTGAGGAGGACCCACTGGGTGTCTGTCTGTCCCACTGGGTCTGTGCAAGTAGCCCCCTGAAATGCTGCCCCTACAAGCCCATGCTGGAGGCCTCAGCCCCGTGCCTCCCTGAGCACTGCAGCCCTTCTCAGAGCTGGAGGCAGAACACATTTTTTTAAAAAATAACTTTTTGGGGGACATGTTAAAATACAGGAAAGTACAGATAAGATAACACTTGCTTTTACCACACAGAATTGACAATATTTGCTTTGTATTATTTTCAAGTTAAAATAAAACAGAAGAAGTTAGATACCTTTGATTGTTCAGCCCCTTGTCCCTGTGGCACTCTGCACACTCCTCAGAGGCAGCTTTGATTGTGAATTTGGTGTTTAGTCCTATCATCCATTTAAAAAGTACTTGTTATGTGGATCCTGAGGGATGTGGAATGTTGCTTTGTATGTGCTTTAAATGTATAGGTGGGGCATGCACCTAGCTTTCCTTGCCTCTCAGTGCCGTACCTTGTTGATATGTGACTGTTCACTGTTATAGAGTATTCTGTTGTGAAATGTACCTCGTTTTCCCACTGGTGGATTTTTAGGTTTCTTTTTTTTTTTTTTTAATTGGAAATTCCACTGCAGTGGATACCAGTCAACATGTCCCTCCTGCACATTTGTACGAGTCTTTCTGGGATGAATCCCTGTTTCATGTTGGGGGTGTATGCATTTTCAGTGTTGTGCAGTCTTACTTGGTTGCTTTTGGAAACCTCTCGACCCATTCACGGTCCTACCAGCAGTGTGTGCTGAATTCCTGCTTCCCTGACCCTCACCAGTATGTCAGATTTGGTCATTTTCACTGGGCTTCTTGGTACCTCTTTAAGTTCCCTGATTGCTAGTGAGGTTGAGCTTTTTTTTTTTTTTTTTCTATGTTAATTGGCAGAATTTGGTCTAACTTCCCTGAAGTCACCCTCCCCGTTTTCACATCTTCTAAACGGAAGACCTGAGAGGGAGGGGCTAGTGCCTTCCTTCATCACACCCGGGGTGGGGGAGAGCACACTTCCGGGTGTGTGCATGGAACTGCCAAGGCCCCCCTGGCTTCACCACGGCCAGGGTCACAGTGGGGGCCCACGCAGGCTTTCTGGTGTCCCGTCTTGCCTCTCTGCTTAGTTGGGTGGGGACCTGGGTCTTGTAACCAGTGCTCTTCCTCAGGGTTTACTGCCTGGAAATGCGTGAAGAGCGGCAGGAGCGGCTGCGATTTATTGACAAGCAACTGGAGCTCTTGGCGCAAGATTACAAACTGCGAATCAAGCAGATCACGGAGGAAGTCGAGAGGCAGGTGAGGAACTGAGAGGAAGAAGCATTTTTGGGGAGATTCAGACTCAGTGGAGTCCAGGGTTCTGGCAAAATGAAAAAGCAGACCTTGTCTCAGGAGCTTCTGAGCCTTCCAGAAAGAAGCTGTGGTGCCGATGCAAAAGTGCAGGGCCTCTCCCGGGTTCATTGTTCCGTGTGTGACCCTGGGCAAGTTCCCGTCCTCTGGACCCCCTTCTCCAGATCTTAGATGCACATTAGGTTAGCTAGTCTCTCATGTCCCTCTGCCTCAAAGCTGTAATTCCCTGGATGAGCTGGGGAGACTGCTGGTTTGCGGGGAAGGACGTACAATCTATAAAGGTCTGGTAGACACGCTCCTGCAGACGTGAACCATGCTCTTCCCTGATACTTAACAGCGTGCTTCCTTCTGCAGGTGTCAACTGCAATGGCCGAGGAGATCAGGCGCCTCTCTGTGCTGGTGGATGACTACCAGATGGATTTCCACCCTTCTCCCGTTGTCCTCAAGGTGTATAAGAACGTGAGTCATTACACAGCAGGCCCTCTGGCTGTGCCCCCTCATTCCTTTTGGCTGGAATCATCAAGCAAACAGCAGTTCAGCCCTGCTGGTCTGTGTCCGCCCCACAGGCAGGGAGATGAGACCCAGGCCTCACTCAGCTTTCCCTGGTCACTGGTGGGTGTGGGGTGACGAGCCTCTTATCTGCTCGCCCCTTGGCTCCCCCAGAGCAACTCCTGACTGGGGGCGCTGCTTCTCTCACCTTGCCCCCTCATCTGGTTGCAGGAACTCCACCGCCATATAGAGGAAGGACTGGGCCGAAATATGTCGGACCGCTGCTCCATGGCCATCACCAGCTCCCTGCAAACAATGCAGCAGGAGATGATAGGTCAGTGCCGCAGGGGACCTCGGGACCTCGGCTCTGGGCAGCCCAGAGCTCAGCTTCGAGGCCAGGCTACAAAAATAATGACCTTTTCTCATCTGTCACCTTTATGATGAGTCAGTGAGATACCTTCCGGTTTTGGGTGTGTGTCATGAGTTCATTCCACACCTAGACTTAGGAGCTGCCTTGTGTTACCACAAGGGACTGTCACAGGCTCCAGGTTTGGCCTGCTCCTTAATGCACATGAGGCATAAATGTTAGCAGGGATGGAGCATAGGTCTGCATACCCCTGGGAGTGCTGGCCTGCCTGCCCTGGGTGCAGCACTCCGGCCCCACAGGCCCGCTTGTCCAGGCATGGTTTCTGGGCAGAACCATCAGCACCCTTGGCCCTAGCTGGCTTGGCCCGTGCTGAGGTTTGGCACTGGGGTGGCACACAGTGAAGCTCATGTGCTTTCTCCCCATTTCTCTTCCTGACAGATGGCTTGAAACCCCTCCTTCCTGCAGCTGTACGGAGTCAGATGGACATGCTGGTCCCTCGGCAGTGCTTCTCCCTCAGCTATGACCTGAACTGTGACAAGCTGTGTGCTGACTTTCAGGAGGACATCGAGTTCCATTTTTCTCTCGGGTGGACCATGCTGGTGAATAGGTTCTTGGGCCCTAAGAACAGCCGCCGGGCCTTGATGGGCTACAACGACCAGGCAAGCAGAGTCCCTCACCCCTGGGCAATGCGAGAGATCGGTCTGCACCCGCTTCCAGACACAGGAACCTTTCTGGACGGGGCTCCTTGAGATCAGCTGCCATGGCACGTGTGCCACCACATAGTATACCACAGAAATCAACCTAGCCTTCGCCTAAGCACTAATGTTTGTGAAATTATAAATGCTAGGTGCAGCTTTTTGTAATATACTAAAGTAACTATTAGTACTATGAAGTTACATTAAATTAAGTACTATTAAATAACTATTAAAATGATACGTAACTGTTAAATGCAGGTGGCCGATATAGTATCTGTCCACAGACTGCTGTTTTAAATTGAGATTTTATACCATTTATCTGTTTACTACTCAAATTGTTGCATGCGCTGCTCTTGGTACATGTCTCACACTTTGGGGAACTGTACTGAAGCATTCCAGGATGGCTACATTTTGGGGTATCCCACAATGCTCACCTTTGGGCTGGCAGGTCTGTTATGAAGCTGAAATCCTCTTTGCAACTGGCAAAGCTCATTTCCCCCTTTTTGCCTTTTGGGAATTGAAGAACCACCTGTCCCTATTCTAGGTCCCCTAGCCTCGAGGATCACTAAGGGTTTTATTGAATGAGCCCCATTCTTACCCGTCCCCTCATTTCTGATTTCAGGTTCAGCGTCCCGTCCCTCTGACGCCAGCCAACCCCAGCATGCCCCCCCTGCCGCAGGGCTCCCTCACCCAAGAAGAACTCATGGTTTCTATGGTCACCGGCCTGGCCTCCCTGACATCCAGGACCTCCATGGGCATTCTCGTCGTTGGAGGAGTGGTCAGTGACAGCCCTGCTTGGGAAGGGGTGCGGGGAGGACAGGTGGGCAGGGACTCAGGTCCAGTTCTGGGCGTGTTCCCTGCATTGGCCTGGCATTTCACAGTGGGCACAGCATTTGCAGCTTTAGTCATTTAACATATATTTTTTGAGTTACTTAAGTCTTGCTCAAGTAACATGACATTTACATAACACCATTTTACAAATAAGTAAAGTCTGTGGTTGGTTTGCCAAAGATACGCAGAGAAGGTTTGAACTCTGGCCCCACCTACCTCTAAGGCCATGTTCTTTCCCCTGTAGGGCCTGAATTGGGTAGCGAAGTGACCTGAGAAACTGACCCGCCTGGGTTCTAGAGTGCTAGGTGGGAAATCAAGAGCAAAACTTGCAAGGGCTTAAGACAAAAGAGGGCAGCCGGGCCTTGAACCCTTGTCTCTTCACCTCCTGGTGTTATGGCCCTTCCTTTCCACCTGAAGGCCTAAAATTACAGACTGCCTTCTTGGTAACTGGGGTATTCTCCACATCCTGACCCAAGATACACTGCAGCCAGAGTAACTGATGCCTTGGATTTTCTTGATGATGGGAGCAAGTTTTCTCTCTTGTGGACACTTGACTTGTAGAGTGGTGGCAGAGTGTGAGTGTAACCAATCTGTCAGGTACTGCATTCTCAGTTTCTAAGACTGGGTGCGGCAGAGCCTAGGCCCCTCCCGCTCCGCAGGAGGCACGTGCTTGGTTCTTTCATGGAGGTGACCTGGCAGAGGCTCATGGCTGAGATGCTGACACTTAGTGCTTATGTAACCCTTTGACAGTATCTTGCTTTACCCACATAACCCCATGAATTGTGTGGAGACCATTATGCTGGTTCTGTGAGGAAACAGGTGTGTAGAAACTTGCCCAAGGTCACACAGCCAAGATGGCAGGCAGCACGAGAGCCTCGAATTCTGGCTCCAAGTCCAGTGCTCTTTGAATATATCCACATTGAAGCACAGTATTACAAATCGGACCACGAGAAGCCATCTGCCGAGGAATGACGTGTGAACTTCCACTTGTCCGTGTGTCATCAGCACATTTATCTTTAGGAAGTCTGCATGCCTGAATCTGTGCTTCTGTCCCTAATACCCCTGTCCCTACAAGTCATGTGTGCAAACCCTAGTGTGACCAACACTAAGCTTCCTTCTTTTTTAAACCAGAGACGGTCCCTGCCCTTCTGGCCTCAGTGGGATTAAAGGAGACATTCAAAGAGGTGTTCTGAGTCAAAACACAAAGACTCCTCGATCAGGCTCTTAGGAAAGTCCTGGCAGTGACAGCATGGGCGGGGGGATGGCAGAGAGGCTGCGCCGGCTGACGGCTGTGCTCCTGCAGGTGTGGAAGGCGGTGGGCTGGCGGCTCATCGCCCTCTCCTTCGGGCTATACGGCCTCCTCTATGTCTACGAGCGCCTGACCTGGACCACCAAGGCCAAGGAGAGGGCCTTCAAACGCCAGTTTGTAGAGTACGCCAGTGAGAAGCTGCAGCTCATCATCAGTTATACCGGCTCCAACTGCAGCCACCAAGTCCAGCAGTGAGTGGCCCGTCAGTCCTGAGGGGCCAGCACAGGCTCTCAGGGTTCATTCCTTCTGGGTTCCCTTCTGAACTTGGCCTGGAAACCATTGGGTCCTGAGCAGCACCTGACCCTGGCCTTCAGCTGTGCAGCACGATCTTGAGGCTGGGGTTGAGTACAGGCATGCCTCCAGTAACACCTGTGTCTGGGGCTGGGACCGAGTAGGAGTCTGGTCCCTTAACCCTACCAGACCGGAGGCCCTGAACCTAACTGTCCCCTGTACCCGGGCTCCTGAGCATTAAAGAGAAAAAACCAACATGATCTAGAAAACTGTTAGTTATACACAAACAAGTGGTTAGAATAAGATGGAACTTGGAGTCATGTGTATTCACGTACCAGGCAAAGTACCGGAAATCAGGTACCGCGGTACAGCGGCAGGTTCGGAAATGACCAAAAATCGGTACAGCGGGCCAGGAGGGTTAAAGAAGGACGATGGGTAGACAAGTGACATTACTGACAGGATTTTTAAAAGGATTTCCTCGAAGGGCATGGGCTGTGGATGAAGCTTTGCGCTTCTCAGCCCCGGCCCATTGACGGCACGTCTTCAGTGAGACTGGGCGCGTGAGCTGGGTGCGGGGGAAGCTAGCCGTCAGCAGCAAGCCCTTCGCTGAGCGTTTAGAGCCTAATTTTTCATTTTATCTTCCAGTCCTTTAGAGGTTGTTTTTCTTGGCATCTGCTTTTTAAAATGAAGAAATAGAGACTTGAAGAATAGTCACTTGTCCCCTGTTACTTGTTAGCAGCAGAGCCAAGATCTGAGTCTCCCAAAGATTCTGCCAAACCAGGACTGGCGCAAGGGCGCAGATGGGCCTGGCTGCTGCCCTGCTCTGGGTGGGTCGGGTTAGCCCCCGACAATGTCCTACGAAGCATCCTCATAGCCTGGTTGACCCTGACTGACTCTGTTCTCCTCAGGGAACTGTCTGGGACTTTTGCTCATTTGTGCCAGCAAGTTGATGTCACCCGGGAGAGCCTGGAGCAGGAAATTGCAGCCATGAATGAGAAAATTGAGGTTCTTGATTCACTTCAGAGCAAAGCAAAACTGCTCAGGTGAGCTTGGCCTAGCGGCGGGAGGTGGTGGACCCTGGTGTGTGGTGCAGGCGTGCTGGGAGCTCAGCTGCTTGTCTGTGTCTCAGCATGGACACAGATCTCTGTGGTGGGCACTTAGCTCGCTCATTTTCTGAGCACCTACTGGGTGCCAGATGCGGTGCTAGTGCCAGAAGCTCCGTCAGTCATAGAGTCTCTGGGCGCTTGCAGTCAGGGCCGTGGCGGCTGTAGAGCAACCGAGCAGTGTGGGACGTGAGGGTGCAGCTTATGGGCACCTTCATGACGGCAGCGTCTCAGGCACTTGACTCGAGCTCTTCCACTCGGCCTTCAGCGTCCTTTCAGGGTCACACCATCTCCACTTTATAAAAAGGAGACTCAGGGCCTATGGTTTTCCACTTTATAGAAAGGGAAATTGAAGGTAAATACCTTGTCCAGAATCTCACAGGAAATAGTGAAGCCAGGAGTAGAAGAATCCAGGCGTGCTTGTGCCCAGTGTCCCCTGACACTGCATGTGGATTGTCCTTTACTGTCTACTGTGTGCTGGGGACACTGGGCTAGACTCACCATGCACATTTTACTGCATTTTCCTTTGAGCCCAGGGAAGGGGGCACATCACATTTTTACCCACAGGGAAGCTGGTTAGGTCGCAGGTAACCAGCAGGGCCCTGAGGGGAATCCAGAGTGTGCGGGCTCTCTGGTCAGAGTCAGGGGTCCTGGGTTCTGGTCTAGGCACTCATGTTGGGGCAAGTCCCTGAGCTCTGCTGTGTCTGATTGTTTTCATCTGTGAAGTAGAGTAAGATTTCATGACACAGCCACAGAGCTGAATGTACAAGTGCTCTATAAAAGTCCTTGGTCGCTTCAGCCCGAGATAACATCAATACACGGGGACCCTGTGCTTCCTGCCCCCGCCCCTGACGTCAGGGCCCAAGGAGAGGTGCATCAGAAGGCAGCAGCTCCAGCCCCCTCGGCAGATATACGGACTTCCCCTCCGCGGCCTGCACCCTGCGTCCTCCCCACACACCTCCCTGGGGCAGCCATTATCTAGGCACACACTGCTTACCCCCTAGGGACTCCTGGGGTGTGCGGGGATGTCTGCTGCTTTCAGCCACAGGGACAGGCTGACCCCGAAATAGGACAGGCAGGAAAATGAGTTCCCACCAGGTTCAGGGACTTGCCGTAGTCCCGGGGTGAAGCAGACAGGACTGGACAGTCAGAAAAGCCTGCCTTCCGGCTCCACCACTGACTAATCGTGTGCCAGTAGGAGGTTCCTTCACCTCTCTGGGCCTCATTTGTCTCACGTGTAAGATGGGGGTTGTCAGAGGCGGATGGGGCTCTAGAACAGCGCCTGGCATGTAATGCCGGTAGTACCTGTGCTGCACTGCGAGCGCTACAGCGTCCCCATTTCTCTGCAGGAACAAAGGTGGTTGGATGGACAGTGAGCTCAACATGTTCGTGCACCAGTACCTGCAGCCCAGCAGATAGTGGGCAGCCTGGAGCCCGAGCTGCATGGGGAGGGCAGTGCTGCCGGCCGCACGGGGCCTCCACCGGGGCCGTGAGGACCGCAGCACCCGCTGCCTCATACCATTTTAGGCCCTAAACACTAGTTCCTTCCATCCTCCGCCTGCTGCTGCAGAAGGGTTCCTGGTTCATACCCCTGAAGGAGACTTTTCATGACGCTACGGACAGCACGGTACTGAGTTCGGTCGAGTCTTCTCTCTGCTTCGCCAGGTTCCTTTGATTGAGAATCACATGAGTGCTCGATAAGGTCTTGGATCTCCCAGCATTATGGAATGCCTCTCGGAGCCTTTCAGGGTATCAGGCTGCCACCCCCTCCTCCAGCCAACACTACCCATGCGCACCTGCTCCTCCTGTGCCCCAGCACACCTGCAGAAAAGGGTCACCTGAGGAGGTCGTTGGACTTTGTCCCCAGATTGCATCGGCAACAGTTCCATCCCAGAAGGGCTTGTGGCTGGTGTGTCAGTTCGGTCCTTCAGTTTTCATGCTTTGTCCCGTTTGCAGAGCCTTTTAGACGCGTCTTGGTGGTGGGACTCAGTTCGGATGCGTTGGGTTTTAGCTGAGGTGGGCCGTGGGTCACGAGGGGGAGGAAGGGGGCTTCAGAGGCAACTAGAGTCGTGAGAAGAGCTTCGAGGAGCTGGTGAGGCATGGTGTGTGCCTGTCCGGTGCCTGTGCTGTCACGGGATGGCCGTTACCCTGGCGAGGAGGGACCTGCCTCCCTTTTCTTCGTGTCCCTGTTCTAGTTTTGGCCCTTGGCCTGTGGAGTCTGGAAAATGGTTTATTGATTATTTGTGGAAGATGGTTTAGTTAAAGGACGTAGTAGAAGGAAAGACGGTGGGAGGAAGGGGACCTCGGCGGCAGGCTGAAAGGAGTGGGCCCCGTGAAGACAGCTGGAGAAAGTGGAGTTGATGCAGAACAGGGTCCTCCATCTGACCTCACTGCGAGGGGCTTGTGGGGTCTGAGAGCCCACCCCACTAGCTTCGTTACATCCTTGTTATGCCCCTTAAGAAACATGTGCCCACCTGACCTTGATCACCAGTCCTCTGAACTAAAGTCTCCTGTGCCTGTGATGCTGTAGTTGGCCAAGAGACGGAACCCCAGGACCCGACCGCCCACGCTCCCCTGCCCCTGGCGTCTCAGACTGATACACACATGGCCTCCTTTTGACTTTGAGAAATGTTGCCTGTTGTTGAATTTGGCGATTGTTACTGGTTAAAGTGAGGACAGGCTCCTGTGTCCACTGTGTTAACTGTCTGGGGCAAACAGCCTTTGGGTGACAGCCTTTGCAGCACAGGTCAGAGAACATGCTAGAAACAAGCAGCGCCACTCCCAGAAAGAGGCAGGGCTCGGCAGAGAGCTGGGGCTTGTCCTGCCCTTTTGAATCCACCTGCTCTCCAGCTTCAGGGATGTGGGTTGGTGGCCTGTGCTCCCTGGTGGGTGGCCACGCAGGTGCGTCCTCCCCAGGTACCCGCTGGGTTTTCTGCCCTGTCGTGTGGAACACAACGGTGGACTCTGCCAAGACCGGCATGCGGTCGAGAACTTTCTGGGCGCTTTGCCAGGCCTGGATGGTGGTCGCCTCACAGGGTGCCAGGAGGAGCCAGTGTCCCACAATGCCAATGAATTTTGTGCTTTTTGGGGAAAAAAATTATTTAGAATAAGTAAAGATGAATTTTTTTGAATGTAGCCCCTGGGCAATGAATGAATTTTGAGCTTCATATTCAATAAGTAAAATGCAATGTATTCCGCTGAGGGAGAGACTTCCTGGAAGAAATGTGGCCGAAAACCCCGATTTGAAGCTGCTGACTTTGTTCTCTGCGTTTATGTTCATTTGCTGGAGTGCGGGATGTGCTGCACACAGCGAGTTTTCTTCTCTGATGTATTTAAGGAGATGTATTTGCCTGAATTACTCCTGTATCATTGCTGATAATATTGGAAACTAAAATAAAACTTGTTGGAAACCTTTTGTGGGATCTCCTTGGTTTACTGTTCTGAAGACCCCTTGGACATACCTGAGTCTGCGGGATGTGTTTGGAAATTACGGTAACTGTGTTTAGGGGACGTTCCCACTGAGATCTGCCTGTGGGTTCCTCCTCACTCTGGGAAGGACTCTGACGCTCTCAGAACAAAGGGCGTAACTAATCTTTTAAGGACCAGGAAATCTAGAGTGATTTCTTTACAGATTTCGCTGTAACTCCAAACCATTCATTTTTCGCCTAAAAAGTCATGACTCAGACTGGTCCACCCTCATTTGCCTTCTGAGAATTTGGTTGTGACCTTTTCTTTCTCTTTTATCTTGAAGGGCTCAGCAGTGGCTGCAGGCATGACTAGTCAGTTTCCCTGGCACTCCCCACTGCTGGCAGGGCTGGTCCTTTTCAGAGGCCTGCCCGCCGTGGTGGACGGCAGCCTCACCCTTCTGTGTTTCCAGGCTACAAACCTGGAGTGTCATCCTGGACTCCACAGTCACATGCTGCATTTAACCCGTCGGTTTCTGTCTTTAATATATTAATACATCCAGACCCTGACCACTTTCCTCACTCCGTCACTGCCTCCCCTTTGACCCAGGTTACTGCCACCTAATTCAGCCCCTCTTCACCTTGGCCCTCTCCTGTTTGTGCCAAGGAAGCAGCCAGAGTGACCTTGACATAGACTTGAAATAGAACTCAGCTCATGTTGCTTCTCTGCACGAAACACTGCCTGGGCTCCCTGCCCCACCCAGAATGAGGCCCAAGTCCCCACAGAGGCCTTTTGGGGTCTGCACTGCCACCGACCGCCCCCACTCCCCATTGCTTCTGCTTCAGCCACCCCAGCTCCTTGCTGTGCCTTGAAACTGCTCAGCATACTTCTCCATAAGGCCTCTGCCCTGCCTGACCCTCTGCCCCTTCCAGATACCGCCACAGCCAGCTCACTCCTTTACCTCCCTGTCTGCTGAAGTGTTGTCATCCCAGGTGTCTACCCAGGCCACCTCACTTAACATTCCTCTCCTTCCCTAGCCCCCGGCCCTTCGGAGAACCCTCACCTTGCTCCTTGCTCCCTGTGTAACACGTTTTACCTGATGATATTCATTGTCTAACACAATACTGTTTTTTGTGTCTCTACCTGCTACAATATAAGCTCTGAAAGGCTGAGATTTTTGTTGGTTTATTGATGTGTGCCAAGCATCTAGACCAGCACCTGGCACAGAATCAGAACTCAGTAAATACTTGCTGAATTAACGAATCCTATCCTCAGATTTATCGGCCCTCTAGTGCTGGGGGACGCTACTGGAGCTTCCTATACATAGGCACAGCACTAGGGGCTTTCAGGTGTTCAAGTCGCAGCAGCTGGAGGGGTGATGGAGCCTGAGTGGAGCCCAAGTCCTAATTTCCCAAAGTCCAGTAGCTTTCAAATGTAGTTTTTTTTATCCCGACCCACAGTTAGATACACAGCATGATCCAGTACACACACATATGTCAGTGAAAACAAAAATTTTAAGTCAACCAGTATTCTTTCTGCAACTCACAAGTATATGTTCTCCTTAAGCAGCAGCTATTTGCAGCACAACATTGTTCACTAGCTAATCCTGGGTGATGACCGGGAGTTTGCAAAGGGTGTTCTACACCATGTCGCCTCACTCAGTGCCTCCTAGTTCTTTAATCGCAGTCAAAGCCAGACTCATTCCTGTGGTTTCTCAACCTACCTCATCATCTACTGAGAGTTCTGGGAAATCTGAGCGGCTGACATTTTGGGCCGTCCAGTAACAGTGTCGCCATTTAATCACAAAAGGTACGTAGTCAGGAATGTACCTCTCTGTTCAGGGTCTGGGCGCTCCTCACAAATGTGGCTAAATTCACTCTGCCCTCCAGAACAGGGTTTTCTGTCTCTGCATAGACTCTTAGGCTGGAGATTGGAATGACCAGCTTTTATTGTGAGTTTAGCATGTGTCAGACACAGGCATGAACCCAAATCCTCTCAAAAATCCAGTAGTCTACCTCTTTGTAGAAATGAGACTAATTTCAGCAAAATATCTGAGAGGCTCCTCTGTGCTAATAAGCAACATTCTAAGCATTGGAGGTACAGAAGTGATCAAGTTGGATAAAAATCCCTGCCTTTATGAAGCTCGTATGCTAGTGGGGAGAGTAGACAGCAGGCAAAACCAACAGAATGGAAGACTATGTCAGAAGATAAAGGACTATCAAATGAGGCAGAGAAGGGTGGGGGAGGGTGTAGACAGTGGTCAGGGTAGGCCTCACAGAGAAAATATTTGAAGATACTTGAATGAGCCCTGTGGATATCTGGGGCAGGGTATTCTAGGCAGTGGGAGCAGCATGTGCAAAGGCCCTGGGGTTAGAGCGTGCCCAATATCTTCAAGGAACAAAATGAGACAAGGGTGGCCAGAGGAGCCGAGTGAGGGAGGTGGAGAGTAGTAGGAGAGTAGTAATAAGATGTGAAAAGTCCTGGGGGCAGATTGGTATCTGGCAGGCCACTGTGAGGACTTGGCTTTTACTGTAAGTGAGGTAGCTGCTATGGGAATTTTGAGTAGAGGAGTGATGAGCTAACTTACATCCTAAGTCTCAGGGTGCTGGAGAGTAAGGCCAGAAGCAGGGAGACCAGTCTAGAAGTGACTACAACATTCCAGGGAGGGGAGGATAGTGCCTTGGACCAGGCAGTCATAATGAGGTAGAGAAAAGTGGTCAGGTTCTAGAAATGAATGTTGGATTTTCTCAAATGCTGGGACATTCTCTTTAAGGTAGCGGTTCTCAACCTGTGGGTCGCGACCCCTTTGGGGGTCGAACGACCCTTTCACAGGGGTCGCCCAAGATCATCAGAAAACACGTTATTTCGGAAGGTCTTAGGACCGAGACACCGGGCTCTTCTGTCTCCAGGCAGGTCCGCCCACATGCAGATACGCCCACATACTCAGTGTGAGGAAATCATCGCAACCCCACCACATCCACCCCATATAAATACAGGTGTATGTGACAGGGTTGGCGCCATAATGTACTTACGCAGACCAGGCACACGTATGGAGAGCAGTTACCAATAATTTTATGGTTGGGGGTCACCACAACATGAGGAACTGTATTAAAGAGTGGCTGCATTAGGAAGGTTTGAGAACCACTGCTCTAAGGTTAACAGGCAGACTGTGGGACTTCTCCTTTCAACCACTAAGAAACTGGTGATTTTTGTTTTTTTCTTTCTTTTTTTATTATTTATTTTATTTATTTATTTTTGGTGGTTCCCTGGCTGGGAATCGAACCCAGACCGCGGCTGTTTTTGTTTTTTTAATTTGGTAATTACACTGATGGATTTTAAAATGTTTTGGGCAAGTCACCTCTCTCATGGCCTCGTTTTTTGTTTGTAAAATGGAACAATTAATAGGCATCTTAAAGCACATTTATGAGGATGGCACGCATTAACAAGGGAAAATACCTAGTGCATAGCATTTACATAGGCACTCCATGTACATTTACTCATATTTTATAGACTGGATTACAGGTTTCTGTTCATTTTAGCCTGCCTCTCTCCTTCCTCCAGCCAGGGACTCCTCTTAATTCTAACCTGCCTCTCAGTGCCTAGTCCAGTCCCTCGTGGGCATAAAGTAGGCACGATAAATACTTGAAAGTATGAGAGAATGGGGAACAAGCCACCGCCTACCTCGCTCGCCTAGAGTATTCCAAGGCTACAGCCCAAAGCTTGGGAGCAGCGTCCTACAAACGCGGCGTAGCTTGCGGCCCCGTTTGACCAATCGGAGCCCGCCTTCTGGGGGCCCACCATTCCGAAAATAATCGACCTCGGAGTTGACCAATAACCTGTTGAGCAACACTTAGTCCCGCCCCAATGTTGAAACTGCCGTTTCTGACCGCGAAGTAACGCTCTCAGGCGCATCCCGTAGCTGACCAATCAGGGCGGCCGGCATCACGAGGGGTGGGCGGGGCGGAACTCCTGGCAGCGGCGACCTGGCTGGCGTCGGGGATCCGGCTTCCAGGTAGTGAATGCGGGAATGGTGTGTCGGGGTGGGGGAAGGACTTGGTGGGAGGACCCGCGCGCGCCCCTGCGGTGGGTGCGAGGGCCGCGATGGGAAAGATGGATTTTACTCTAAGTGCTAAGGTGGGCTGAGTCTCTCTTTCCCCGGGATCCCGCCCCTACTTCCCCCGACAACTGCCTTTGCCCCAGCCTCTTGACCATTGCCTTCCTATTGCATTTGCGCCGCTTTGCGCTGTCCAGAGTGGGGCCGGAGCCGGAGGAGAGCGGTGCAAGCTGTTCTCTTTAACTCAGCCCCCTTGCGTAAAGGCGGCTCCCGCAGAGTCGTCTGTACTCGTCTCTCCTCTGGCCTCCCCTTCCCTGCAGGGCGTGTGTGAAGTGGCGGGCCGAGCGGGGGCGTCCATTGTGAGTCTGGCTTCTCTCTGCTTTAGCCCTTGCGGCCTGGGGCTGAGGAACGTCTCCCCACACTCCCCGTCCCCCGGTGTGGGCGGCCCACAGGGGAGGCTGGGGCAGGCATTTTGAGAGTGGATGTATAACTGGACCATTTGTTGAAAAGGAGTCAGGGCTTGGGGCTCTGAGGGAAGTGGCAAGCCCCTTCCCCTAGCCTGCAGAAATCCCTTCCAGGGGGGTCTGTGTGTCTTTGAACCTGGAAATGGTGGGAGGGGGGAAGGCTGGGAGAAGGAGGACGCAGCTTCCCAGGCCCCTCTCCATACTGCTGGGGAGAGGCTGGCTAACATGGTCCCTGGAGCTAGATTTTGCGTTCAAATCCTAGCTTTGCCACTTACTGGCTGTGTGACTTAGAGCAAGTTGCTTAACTTCTCTGAACTTTAGTTTCTTCATTGTAAAAAGAAGGGAAGCAGGAAGGGCAGGCAGGAGAGACAGGAGACTTCCTTCAGAAACCTGATTTGTATTTAGCTTGATTCACAAGTTAAAGTGCCTTACTTTGTAGACTCGCCCTAATTGTTTTGTATCAATTAAACTAGTCTAATCTTACAGTTAAGGTTGTTAAAGGGGAATTGTTCTCTTTGGCACGTTATGAAACACCCTAGCCAGATTAATAATAGACTTTTATTGAGTAATTACTGTGTGCCAGACACTTATATTAAGATTTAACATGCATTACCTCATTTAATCCTTATAGCCACCTTATGAGGTAATACGCTTATCATCTCTGGCAGAGGAGGAAACTGAGGCACAGAGAGGTTAAATAACTTGGCCTGAGGCTGTACAATTAGGGAGTATGTGGGGGAATTTCAACCCAGGGGTCTGGCTCCACAGGGCAGCCTCCTAAGCCCTGTGTCATGCTGTCTTAGCTTCAGGTAGCTGGGCTGAGCCTGGACCCCAGCCCTGAGGGCACTCTGTGGCCCAGATATCCGCTATCTGCTGTGGGAAGCCAGATGATTGGCCCAGGATGGTGGAGACGAAGGACCTCATGCAGCTGCGGCAGCTCAACCTGGAGCTCCTGAGGCAGCTGTGGGTCGGGCAGGATGCCGTGCGGCGGTCCGTGGCCAAGGCAGCCACAGAGGTGGGTGTCCACCTTGGAACTCCCAGAGGACGAGGAAGGGGCTGCTAACTAACCCTCAGGCCAGATCTGGGCTTCCGGCGTCATCTTGTACAGCATGCCTGCCCATTGTTTTACTGATGAGAAAACTGAGGCCCAGCAAGGGAAGGGACTGGCTTGGGACAGTGCAGAGGCTGGAGCAGTACATGCCAGCGGGGTGGGTGGCTGCGTGACCTGCCTCTGTCTTGTAGTCACACCTGGACTCTAGTGGCAGCTGCGACCCAGAGATGTCATCATCCCAAGAGGTATCTTCAGTGACCCTGAGAGCTTCCTGCCCACGGAGTGCCCACCGAGGTGACCCCTGTGATACGTCCTCGCTTGGCGGGGCCAGCTCTGGGGTGATCTCTCTCCCATCTGCCAAGTGCCAATACCCCGAGTCCCTGAGCCCACTGAAGCCCTGCTCGGCACCCTTGCTGGCCACCTCAGACTCGAATGTCCCCGAGCATTCAGCAGAGCTGGAGGCAGAGGCCCCACTGTCCATCCTGGATCAACAAAGCAAGCTCTCCAAGGTAACATGGGAGAGCAGGGTGTCCCTTGATGGGCGTGTCCTTGAACCTCAGTTTCCCTACCTGACCAAAGCACTCACGGGCAGCCTCCCTTGCAAGGTGAGAGGCTGTCCAGGAGCTACCCTGAGTCGTGTCCAGCTCATCCTAAGTGCTGGATGTTAGTTGCTCAAACAGCACTTTGGGAAGAAGGTGATGAGCCCCATCATACAGATGGGAAGACCAAGGCGTGGAGGCCAAACTCTTTATATCTTTCAGCCCCTGAGCCCTCGGCTGAGCCCTGGGGCCCGTGTTAGGGTGTCACGTTAGGTCATGGCCCCTTTCCTTCCCCCAGTGTGGGGCCTCCTCTGAGCTGGGCCTGCTGGCCTGACCTTCCCCTCTCTGTCGCCTCAGCCAAGAGCCACCTTCCACGAAGAGTCTCCAGTTCCTGAGGGGAGTTGGCGCCTCAGACCGTACCTGGGCTACGACTGGATTGCAGGTGTGGCTTGCGTCTTCCCGCCCTTTTCCAGGTGTCTCACCCCCTCGAGGAGGTCCCTACCCTGTCAGGCTGGGTTCCCAGCCTCTGCTTTTATTTCCTGGCAGGTCACCTTTTGATGTTGTGTCACAGGTTGCCACCATGTTAGAACGTAAGCCTCATGAGGGCAGGGACTTTGTCTAGGTCACTGCGCCTTCCCCAGCACAAAAAACGGTGTCTAGCCTAGAGCAAGGGCTCTCTACACGGTTTTTGTGCGGACGATTGGGTATGCGTCAGGGTAGACAGACGCTGAGATGAAACAAGCAGTCCGTGCAAGGCCCGGGGCGGGCAGAGCAGGTGGACTGGGGTGGCAGTGCTGAGCGCCCGCTGTGCCTTGGCCAGTGGCCACACAGCAGCGCCTGGTGCTCCGTCCACCCCAGGGTCTCTGGACATCGGCTCGCCCGTCAGCAGCAAGCCCGAGGCCTTCTTCTCGAAGCTGCAGGAGTTCCGGGAAGCCAACAAGGAGGAGTGTATTCACAGTGACCCTGAGTGAGCAAGTGCGGGTGAGCGGTGGGCAGGCAGCGCCGGGACCCTGGCGCCCCCACCGGCTCACACCGCCCACCCTCACAGACCCCAGGTCCTAGGCCCACGGGAGAGCGCTGGTGCCGAGGAGGAACATGATTGTGAGTGTAAACCCTCGTGGGCCACCCAGCCACGGTCCTGGGGACCTGGGGTGGCAGCGGGGGTGCTGGGGACTCGGGAGGGGAGGCTTTGGGCCCAGACAGGGTGGGGCAAGCCCCGGTAGGAGGTGGGATGAGCTGAGTCCTGGCCTCATGGGGATTAGGGCTGGTCCTGTGTCACCCCGCCACGCCTTCCCCAGCAGCCTTCATTTTCGTCCCAGCTGCCTCATTTTCCCTTGTGCCCCCCACTCCTACTCCTTCCTCACTTTACATGTGTCACCTGTGGGGGGGGGGCGGGTCCTGGTCAGTCATGTGACCACATGAGTCTTTTCTGTGGGTTTGCATGTGCGTTGTACACTGTACATAGGGGGATGGGGTGTGTGAATGTACATGTGTGTGTCCCCTGTGTATGACTACAAGTGTGACCGTGTCAAGCCATGTTTGTGTGTCAGCCCAGTTTGTGTGCAGGCCTATGAGTGTGGCGATGGGGGGTGGAGGGGTCGATGGGCCCCTGAGTTTGGGGACAGCAAGGGGCCCTGGGATCTAGGTCACCTGGCTGAGGAACTGCTGCTTCTCACGGGCCTCGCAGGCGTGTACTGTTACCGTGTCAACCGGCGCCTGTTTCTGGTACCTTCGGATCCCGGCACCCCCTGCCGCCTGTGCAGGACACCACGGGACCAGCGGGGCCCTGAGACCCTGGCAGAGCCAGCACTGGTCCGGTGAGTGGCCAGAGCAGGCAGGACACCTGGGGGCAGCTGTGTGGCAGCAGCAGCTGAGGGGGAGGTCGGAGCCTGGGGACCGTCGGTGTGAGGGAGGGAAAGTTGGGCCTGGGGCTGCAGCCCTGTGGCAACCAGGAGTCCCCAGCAGCAGTGCCTGACTGTCACCCCCGCCCAGGGTGAGCCTCCCGCTGTCCATCCTGGACCCCCCACACCGGTACCACATCCGTCGACGGAAGAGCTTTGATGCCTCTGACACGCTGGCCCTGCCCCGGGTGAGCAGCCATGGTGCCTGGGTCGGGGTAGGCGTGGGGCTGTCCCCTCTCTGGCTCAGGTCCCCAGGAACTGTGCCAAGGCCACACAGAGGTTGGGCTCAAGGAGGACGAGCTCCCAGGTCGCTGGAGTTGAGGCTTGTGCGCTCTAGTTCCCCGAGGGAGGTGGGGCACATGGGTGTGACTCAGATGGGCCCCGTTTCTTGAACTCTTCTGTGCCATGTGCACAGTCCTTAGGAGGATTATCTCTTGGAGCCCCCACAACCCCCAAGAGTGCAGCGTCTGCTGCTGTCCCACCTCACAGATGAGACTGAGACAGAGGGAGGTGACTTGGCCAACAGGTGGAACAGCTGGGAACTGAACCCAGGTGCTAAGGCTCCGTAGTGCCTTCCATAGAGATGAGCTTTGTGTCTCCTGAGTAGGATGGGTCAGTGGGGACCCCACTCACTCCCCGGAGAGGCCAGAGGAGCTGGGCCTGCGGGGAGGAGAAGGGTGCCAGGGAAAGTCGGTTTGCTCATCTGTGACATGGGTACAGCACGGCGTCCCCAGGCTTGTGTGGTGAGGTGGGACGGAGCCCAGCACGTGGGAGGGGCTCCGCGGGGCCTTCCCTCCGCCCATCCCGGGTCAGGCCCAGGGCCTGGGTCAGCAGGTGGACACAGGCCCCTTCCCTGGAAGAGCCTGTCTGTGGGGGACACTGTGACTATTTGGGGGGAGCCCTGCCTCAGGCCAGGTGCCTTAACCTTTCTTTTCCACAGCACTGCCTGCTGGGTTGGGACATTCTCCCTCCAAAGTCCGAGAAAAGCTCAGCCCCCAAGAGCCTGGACCTCTGGTCCTGTGTCGCCTCCAAGGCCCAGCCCCAGAGACTGTCGGCCGTCATCCCTTCCCACCTGGTAGAGTCTGGGCGCTCCGGGAGGGATAGGTACCGTGGAGCAGGCCTGGGGACTGCAGTCCCGGGGGCAGGATGGGACAGGAGTGCAGAGTCTGGAAGTATCCCTCTGCAGGCCCCACCGCCCCACCCTGACCCGCCTTCCAGGCTCCACCACTGCCCATCAGCTACCCCCTCCAACCTGGAAGGTGACCCAACTCTAAGGTCCAGAAGGGGATGAGACTGGAACTGGGGTGATCTGTCCCCAAAGCAATTCCCTCTGATACCTCCCCATTCACTCTCCAGGCCCTGCCAACACGGGTCCCGATCTGGTCAGAACCCCAGGCGCCCCGGCCCTGCGCCTCCCGGCTCAAGCCCTGAGGACTGGTTACTTCAAGGACAGTGGCCCTGCTATCGCCTGTAGCCTCTCCCCTCTGGCAGGGGGCCCCACGAGAGGGGAACCCTGCCTGACCTCAGTGGCCCTAACCTTCTAGGCAGGGCAGGTGGGGAGGCTCCTGGGTGCAGGCAAGGGCATTCTGTGGCATGTTTGTAAATAAAGCTCAGTGCTGCCTGCAGCTCCAGATGCCCATGTGTGCTGGGTCTGTCCTCTGCTCCCCTCAGTGCCCAGGAGGTACCCAGGCCTCGGCCTGCCCTTCCCTCACCAGGGGAGTGACACTTGTGATGTTCTGCGCTGGGCAGGGTGCATCCAGCTTCCTGAGTGTGACTCTTTGTGCAGCTCCCAACTCTGGGCAGATGGCATCCTGGGTAGGGGTGAGGGGTCCCAAGACAGGCTGAGGCCAAGGTCAGTGTTAAAAACCCATCTCAGTGAGGGGCTCGGGGTGTCCCCTTAGATAAGGCTGAAGTTGGGACAGTGGGGAATGAGTGGTCCCCTTCTTGGTCCCTGACACTGAGGTCCATTCACAGGGGCTCCCTTGAAGTTCTGGGCCAGGTGGCTCCTCCACTCCTCTCTAGCCCAGCCCTGGAAGTCATGGGTGATCCAGAGGGATCAGGTGGGGAAACTGAGGGCCAGGCAGTGGGTTGGAGTAAGGTTGGCCGACCGCCCCAACCTCCCCTGCTGGGTCAGCAGCTGAGCATGAGAGAACAGTCCACGGGCTTCAGTCTTGCCCACGCTGTGTCTCCAAAGCTGCTCCATGTGACAGCTTCAGTTTGGGGACTAGGCTTTTTCAGACCTAAGGCCCCAAGAGTGAAGGTCACAAGCAGAGAAGCCCCTGCACAGAGCTTCATGGCCTTGCTCAGCCTCTGCCTCCCCCTCCCAGGTACCTGCAAGCCGTTCCTGGCTCTCCTGGGCCATCCCCTCCTCGCTCAGGAGTGCGTGGGTCTCTTCCTGTCCCCCGCTGTACCCCTTCCTCATCTCAGCCGGAGTACCTCCTTCCAGGAGCTTCCCCGGACCCCTGGAGCCCTGATAGACCCCACTCCATCACGCGCTCCCCTCTCAGCCCTCACGTGGTATTCAGTTACTGACAGTGAGGTGCCTCGCTTCGCGTCTCTCCCCTGCTAGAATTTAGGCTCCGTGAACGCAGAGATGGTATTCTTCTCCTTAGATTTATTTTTCCTCAAAAGTAGTGACTAAATTGTATTTTGGGATTTCGCTTTCTCCTCTCACCTGCATTTTAAATTTCTCTGAACCGACGGAGCCTGGTGGCTGGGCACACAGCCTGATGCAGCTTGCATGCTCCAAATTAATGGTGTTCTTTTTGTCCCCTCCAAGTATGTGGCATAAGTCATAAATCCCAAAGGAAAAAAGCAAGATCACCTGCTGCTGCCAGAATTGATGTCTTGTGTTCATTTAGAAATAAGAACGGGGGGTGTGACTCTCCCTTGCCTGTATCATGGCAGAGGGACCCGCACAGTTATTCACTCATTCCTTCCTTCCTTCATTCATTCACTCACTGCTGAGGCAGAGAGCCCCTACTGCAGACAGAGTGGTGAACCTCAGTGACAGCAGGGACCTGTCCCCGCCGAGCCCCCATGCTCGTGCTGGAACAAGCCAGCACGTGACGTGTGTGTGGTGGCCCGAGTGCTGGGGGGAGGCAGAGCGGGCCTGACCATGGCTTCCCTTTCCCACCTCTCACGGCCCACGCCCGGCTCAGCCATCGCTCCCGCCCTGCTGAGGCTCCCCCCGGACACCTCCTCAGGCCGAGGCCTCCATGTCCGTGAGGCCGTCCCTGACCCCACAGGCCTGGCTAAGTCACCCCGCAGCTAGGCCCCCACCTCCGCCTACCCGTCCTGTCCTCTGTCACCCTCAACGGTAATGTCCTTGGAGGCAGGAACTGAACCAGCCCTGTCCTGGTGCAGGACGTGGCATGTACGTAGGTGTCCAGTAAACAGGCGTTGGATGAGTAAATGAGCCCCAGGGCTTGGAGAGTGGCCACACAGCCTGGGACCTGCAGTGAGAGTCCCAGGAGTTTGCCACCGCTTCTCAGTACATCGTGTCTGTGTCTCGGGCAGATGGTGGGATGCTGGCCCCCTGGGATGGGAGGTGGGGAGTGATGGGGGACAGCTGTGACACCTCCTTCCTGGACGCTTCCTACACCTGTAAGCACTCGTGGGCCCCAGTCCCTTGGATGCAGGTGGCGGGTGTGGCGCTAGCTGCCCTCCAAGGGACCCTTCCGACTTCCCAAAGCGTCTTGATGGCCCTCTTGGCGGATGACTCTCCCTGGAGTGGTCAGAGGCCACTTCAGCGTCAGCTTCTCCGTCCTCGAGAAGGTGGACCACGCCTGGACCAGAAAACACAAAACACCACTTATTCCAGAAGTTTCCCCACAGGCTTACTGAGTGGCGCTCTGATAGCCTGAGACCTGCCAGCATTTGGGTGCAATGAAAGTTCCAGCAGGCTCGCCCCGCGCTTGCCGGCTCACAGGGGCGAGTGCATGGGAAGCCTGACCCGGGGCAGGGCACAGAGATCGGGGTTCAGTGCAGAGCCCCGCCTGCTGCTTGGCTGCTTCCTGACGGCGGTCCTGGGCGTGTTATCTGGCCTCTCTGGGGCCGGGTTTCGCTCTCTGGAGGGCGGTAAGGCAGGGAGAGGAGAAGGACCGATGGGCACGTGGGCCCAGAAGAGGGCAATAAACGACAAGCCACCATGGCTGTCGTCAACCCTTCCTGTCCCCCACCCCACGTCATAAGACCGACTCGGACGTAGGTACAGCCCGTTCTTGCTCACGCCTCCCCTGAGGTGATAAGGGGGAACCAGGAATAGAGGGTCAGAGAACTGGGTAGAAGACTTGCTCTCCCAGCCCCGTGGTTGGGCCAGGGGACGCTGTCGCCGGAAGCAAAGGCAGCGAGCAGAACAGTGTTCTAGTTGGGGCTGTGGCGACCAGCACCTTGGGGGCGGGCAGGAAGTCCCAAGGGGAAGCCCGGGCCCCACAGGACCGTGCTGTGGCTGGTGGGAGTGGCATGAGGTTGGGTCTCTGTGACAGGGTGATTGGTGGTGGCTCAGGTGGCCTTTGGGGACATCCCCCTGTCGTGGTACCAGGCTGAGCCCTGACCACAGGTACTCTTTCAGGTCCTTTGTCTGTGGCTTGAGGTGGCAGGGCTTCTCCCTCCATTCCCAGAAGCCCCCAGCACAGCCTCTGACACGCAGCTGAGGGGCCCTAGGCCCCAGCTCCCACGGCTGCTGAGAGACCCAGGCCACCAGGGCTGGGGGCCTCATTGGATCTCAGCCGGGAGAGAAGCGGAGAGCAGGGCTTTGAGAATTTTTCAGATCTCAGATTCAGTGGGGCTGGGGGGGATCCCTTCAGCCTCCAGGGCTGGGGGAATCAGAAAACCCCAGCCCAGAGGGAGACCCAGCTGCCCCTCCTTCACTCCCATTGAATTCTGACAGTCCCCTGCTGCCGGGAGAGGGAGGCAGCCAGAAGGGACGCCCTCCCGGAGCTGTGGGGTCAGTGCCAGCTGCGTGGCAGAGCACTGGACCTGCAGCCGTGGCTCCGGGGTGCAGGGCAATCAGTGGGCCTCTCTGAACCTCAGTTTCCTCATCTGTAAAATGGGAGCTGTAATGCTATGAGACGATCAGGTGATCACATGCTTAGTGCAGTAAGTGGCACTCAATAAGTGCTTAGTAAGTAAACGTGAGGTGTTATTTGTTATTTGAAAACAAGGGCCTGTGTGAGATGGGGGTCCTGTCTTTGTGGAGTCTCCCCTACCTGGCCTGAAACAGAAATGAGAGAGGGCGAGGGGGCAAGTGCTAGGCAGTTTCTACAGTAATAGATGAAGGCCTCTGCCCACCCCGCCACCCTTGTCCCTGCCACAGTGGACCCCCGTAGGCCTGTGTGCCCAGGAGAGTTGGGCGGGTGGATGAGAACAACCCTCCCGGGCTGGGGTGGGAGGGTCAGGGGCCTGGAAACCACTCAGGTCCTTCAGGAGACCTTGGGTCTGACCTTGGGGGGTGTGACACGGTGTGTGCCGCTGCCTGGGACAATGGCAGGCTGGGGACGTGGGGGTTGCACAGCCTCCATCCATCTCCATCTTCGGAAAGAAGCCTCTCTTATGTCCTGCCTTCAGGAACTGTCGCCCCTTTCCTCAGTCCCCCTGCCTGGCCACATGTACTCCCTGTCCCCACCAGCTCTGCACGCTGTCTCCACCCCAGCCCCCCACCCCACCCCTGGGCCACGCTGTTGGCCTTCATCTTCGCACTTCTCTAGACCAGGGACAGGTGGGCTCATTGGTCTCACCGTGCTGGTCTGGGGCCTCCTGAAGGGCAGGGGTCCCCCAGGTGCCCCTCATCCTGCAGGCCCCAGCTTGTCAGTGATCTCAGAGGTGGCCTCCAGCATCACTAGGAGCCAGCATCACCCCTGGGTCTGCGACATGGCGACCCTACAAAGATCTGTCTGCTCAGAACCTTGGAATGTGACCTTGTTTGCAGTGAGCATCTCTGCAATTGTAATTAAGGTGAAGGTCCTGAGATGAGGTCATCCTGGATTAGGGAGCGTCCTTGTAAGAGGCAGAAAAGACGGCACACAGACACATGGAGGAGGGATGTGATGACAGAGGCAGGGACGGAAGTAATGTGTCTGCACAACCAGGCACATGCAGGCTGGCTGGTGGCCACCAGAAGCCGGGAGAGAGGCATGGGACAGGTTCTCCCTCAGAGCCGCCCCCCAGGAGGAACCGCAGCGCTGCTGACGTCAGACTTCTAGCTTCCAAAACTGCAAGAGAATGCAAAATTGCAACATTTTCGTTGCAGAATGGCAAAAGTCATGTTAAAACCTCAACCTGAGCAACCTCAGAATGGAATGGCATTAAGAGATAAGGTCTTTAACAAGGTGATTAAGTTAAAATGAGGGTTTTTAAAAATAATCTAACGTGACTGGTGTCCTCGTAAAAAGGGGAAATTTGGACTCAGACATGCCCACGTACAGAGGAAAGAGCACGTGAGGACCCAGGGAGAAGACGGCGGCCGTCCGCAAGCCAAGGAGAGAGGCCTCAGGAGGAACCAGCCCTGCCGCCACCTTGACCTCGGACTTGTGGCCTCTAGGACTGTTAGGAAAGAAATTTCTGTTTGAGCTCCTCCGTACGGCAGCCTGAGCAGACGAATACGTGCTTCATGCCAGAAGATTCCTGGTGGGGCTTGAGGAGGTAGAAGGAAGCTGGGGGAAGGGAAGCTGTACAGGCCTCCTGCCCTGTGCCCCCTGAACCCCAACGCCACCCTCGCCTGGGCCTCGTTTTTCCTGCCCGTAAATGTGAGTTATCGTCCCAGCCAAAGCAGCCTCTCGCTGGTGGACAGCATGTGGGGGGGACGAGCTCCCAGGCAGGCGCGTGCGGGTGGGCAGCAGGTAGGGCCCCTGCCCTCACCCAGCTGGGACCCAGCCCCCCTGCTCTTGCAGTCTGCTCACTCCAGCATCAGCTGCACTTGGGATTTATAATCCTGGGGATTCATCTGTCCCCGGGCTTTATTAAATCCAGGACCCCATTATTCGTAGACATCACTTACTAGGATGTTATCAGGATAATAACCAGGAAGAGGCATGCCACGTGTCCCCCGGACTCTTCTAAAAGTTCTACATCTCACCTCTGTGAGTCCCTGAAACCACCCTGTAAGGGAAGGTGATTATCCCCGTTTTACAGATGGAGAAATTGAGGCACAGAGAACTTCAATCGCTAGCCAACAGCTAGCATGTGATCAAGCTGGGATTTGAAGGCAGAACACCCCGGATGCCAGAGTCCATGCTTCTAACCTATACCACCTGCCCCTCAGTGACCCCTGTCCTGGTATTTCTTTTCTCCAGGGGCCAACTTTTAACCGGAGAGGCAATGGCAAAGCCAGGGCCTGTCTGTGGTCCCCACAAGCAGGTAACACTGGCAGGTCCCCTCCATGCCCTGAGCTTTACTTTCTGACCACACCCCTCTCACACACATGCCCACGGGCACACCTTCACTCACACAGCTGTGAGCACACGCCCCCTCACACCCCCATACACGCACCCTCACGTACTTACACACGACCTCACACGCACCGCATTGTGTACACACACCATCACACACCCACGTGCCCACACGCATCATCGCAAGGGCACCTACCCCCTCACATGCACACATGCTCACACACGCCCTCGCACACTGTGGCCACATAGCCTCATGCACACACCCTCATGCTCCCCCTTCCTCTCACGCTTTCTCGTGTGCACGCACACATGCACACATGCACGCCCCCCCACATGCACACACGTGTGCACACATGCATGCCCACACACATGCACATACGGGTGCACACATGCATGCACACATGCACACACACACACGCAAACACACACACACACACACACACACACACACACACACGTGCTGCAGGAGCCCCTGTCATTGCGGCTGTGGCCCCAGCACTTAGTCATTTAACAACCCGCTGGGCTGTGTTTCTTTCATGGAAGCCGACGTTTGGCTTTTCTTTTGCCGAGATCTTCTCACTCAGTTTCTCTGTCTCACTTTTCATTCTGACTGGGAAGGACTTTTTTTTTCGAGCTCTCTCTCTCTCTTGTGGTTTTCACAGCGCCAGCGGCTGCAGCTCGAACCCCACACCTCCTGGGCCACCTCCTGCCCCTGCCGTGTGTCCGCTCGGCCCTGCTTATCACCCCTGCTGCACCCAGCCGCTTGCAAAATGGAAGGTCAAGAGGAAGGACATGTGAGGACCAGGAGTGATGTCACAGCGGGGGCTGGAGCTGGGGACAGACCCCAAGAGCATGAGTGTGACGTTCAGCCTCCTCAGTTGGGAGTTTTCTGTGAGTTAAGAAGTGCTGGGGCCAACAGAACCCTGACATTATAGCTGAGAGCCCTGTCAGGGGACTCAGGGTCACCAGCTGACACAGGGTTTTCTGGGGATGTCGACACCTGTCTGCCCCAGATGTGCTGCCCCTCCCCCAGGCACCGAGCCTGAGATCTAGAAGCCGGCCGAGCTCTGCTGGCAAAGTTGGGGGCAGGGGGCACAGGGAGGCGTGCCATTCACTGGAATAGCACGGGATTGGGCTCCTTTCCTTTTCTCTGATGTGATGTCAGGTAATGCACCTGTCAACTCAACTTCGTGCCTGTAAATTGGCTATTGTAATGCCTACCTCATGGGGTACGGGGGAGAATACATGAGCACATGCAGATAAGGGCTGTTACAGAAGGAGTTGTGCCCCCCAAAGTCCACATGCTGAGGCCCTAACCCCGAGTGTGACACGTGACTCACAGCCTTTTAGAATGGTAATTAAGGTGAAGTGAGGTCACAAGGGTGGGGCCCTCATCCAATAGGACCATATCCTTAAAAGAAGTGGAAAGGACACCAGGGATGCGCGCACACACAGGGAAGGCCACGTGAGGTCACAGCGAGAAGGTGGCCGTCTGTCGGCCAAGGGGAGGGGAAGCGAAAGCTGCCGGCACCTTGATCTTGGACTTCCAGCCTCCAGAGCTGTGAGAACCACATTTCTGTTGTTTAAGTCACCCAATCTCTGCTGTCGCATTACAGCGGCACTAGCAGATTCCCACAAGGCCCGTGTGGCGACTCCTGGCACGTGCACAGTCACTGCTCAAGATGTGGCCGTCAGTTCTGTGGCTGGGAGAGAATTCCCCCCGGTGTTTGCACGTGCCCGTGTCAGCTTGTGTCCCGCACAATCTTTTACAGGCTGTGTGCACGGAGGTGGTGTCTCCCTTTGGGTCTGGGAACAGACTTCTAGGTTGCAGGGTCTCCCCTCTTGCCCCTCCCGGGAAGGTTGGCTTCCATTCCAGGGTAATGGGATTGCTGGGGGGCGGGGGGGCGGTGTCCTAAACTGTGGCACCGCTCCTCTGAATCTATGCCAACGCAGCAAGCCCGACAGTTATTGTCGTTATTACGTCAGGACGGCTCTATCCATTCATTCAGCAAATATTTCTTGGGCCAAGCCCTGGTGGGTGGGGGTCGGGAAGCCCCGAGGAAATTTGGGCCCTGCCCTCGGGGAGCTTGCCTTCCAGCTGGGGGTCCTGGGACCCGCGGGGCAAGGCTCCTGCATGGAGGCCCAGGGGACCCCGGGGCCTGCAGGGAGCATGGTGGCCTCCCTGTTCACGTGGCTGGGCCCTGACGAGGTGGCCGCACGTTTAGAGGAGATCCCGGCCCTTGTGGTAGTTGGACAATAAGTATCCGAGGGCTTCCTGTGCGCCCAGCATGGTGCTAAGATCTGTCACCTCCCTTTGTCTTTGCACAGTGCCCCTGTGAAGCAGGTGACACGGAGGCCCCGGGAGGTTCACCAGCAGCTGTGACCATGACAGAGGTGGGATCCGAGCCCAGGTTTGCCGGGCTTTTCCAAACGCCTTAGTTTTTAAAAACACCTGGACGCCTCCTGTTACCTTTTATTAGTACAAGGCTTTTCTTTGCTTTTCTTTTTATTTTAAGCGCTGGTGGCGTGAACAATATTTTCTGTGTGCTGCATTTTAATCTGAGTCCTGGAGAAGGGGATGGGGCCCTTCGTGGAGAAGCTGCTGCCCCTCAGGATTTTACAGGGGTGAGTTCTGGGCTAGGGGGGTCCCTGAGGGCTGAGCTTTGCCTGTCCTGGTCATTCTGAAATCAGGGGCCCCTCCTGGGGAGGATGCAGGGTCAGGGCAGCTACAAGGCAGGCTCGAAATTAGGGCTTTAAATGACTCATCTGTGGCTATTTATTATCGTCTTCATTTCTCGGTCTGATTGGGCTTCTCGAGAGCCACGCCTCCTTCCTTCAGGGTGCTGAGTAAGCACCCCGAGCCAGCCTGCCCACCTCTGGCCTCATCTGGAGCTCTCTCTCCTCGCCTTCAGCAACACGCGGGCCCCATGGGGCTGCTGGAAGTTCCCCCCAACTGCCCTCGTTGAGGCCTTCCCAGAAGCTTCTTATCCTTTCTCCCCAGCCTGCTCTTCCTTCAGGTCTCTGCTTAAATGTCACCTCCTCAGGGAAGCCCTCTCTGACCACCATGCCCGCCCCATCACAGCCCGGTTAGGCGGCCCCTTGTCATGTGCTTCTGCAGCATCTGCCCTCCTTCCCAGCAGTCAGCAGTGGGTAACTAATTAATTGCCCCATC